>BLKR01015650.1:0-58841 GCA_011170035.1 Teleogryllus occipitalis
TTTAAATAAGTAATCGTTAGTTATGATGCAGTGAAGGATATTTCATGTAGGCACTACATGAAACACCTATTCATTTGGGGTTGCCTATTGACAGATTGGTGGTTCCCGTTGGTGATTGGACAGGTTGGGGATGACAGATTGGTGATTCCCGTCGCGTCAATTGCTAAGAGCATTATTTGCGTAAGTGTAGTGTATGTTTTTATCACGGCAGACGTGATCTTTCCCTGCTGGTTGTGAAATCCGATGCCGATCTACACGTCGGCTTATGGGGATTTTCCCAACCCAGGTATCTCCCACCTGCCAGGCACTGCCCCAGTCGGGACACTCTAACATACCAGCTGGTCTTCTTTCATGTGTGGTAGTGTAGCGAGTGTGTGTAAGTAAGAGGCGCGGATAGGACACGGAACATGAAGGAAAGATCGCACGCGGTCCACGGCCCATTTGTTAGTGTACTGCTCTGGCCTTCGCCTGGCCTAAGCGGTGGATTGGAAAAAACGTGGAAAACTTTCTATCGGAGCAGTCGGCCGCTAGAATTCTCCACCAGATAGCGGCTGTATTCAACGTAGTTACGTAACTATTGTTGTAATTCCTGCCATCGACTGGACTCAAACTCTAGGATCTCTCGGTCAGAGTCACTACAGTGGCATAAATTAATACCCTGAGCCCCCTTTGCCGTTGGGATTTTCTAAATATCAGGGGAAAATACCCCCTTGCGTATATCTATGTATTGCAGAAAACTCGCCAGTAGGTGGATAAATGGCGTTGAATCTGCGAATGTCCCTTATGTTGCCATTATAATGTATCATATATGACTTGAAGCGTAGATGTATCATCGTCTTACATCGTTAGATGTAAGAAGACACTGGAGGCAGTGGTAATGAACTGGTGTGAGACAAAATGTATTTTTTCTCTCTCTCTCTTGTTATGGGCCATGGTCCCATGTTCACCTTTCTCTGCGGTATGTAATCAAAAGAATCCCGGAATTATTTGTTTAGATCTCGACATGAAGGGCATCTAGCGAAATGACATGTACTCAAAAAGAGTTGTAAATTAGTCCCTCTTGTGGTAACGATTGCAAGTGGAGGAAACAAACCAGTTATGCCGGTCCGGTGGCCGAGATCGCTAAGGCAGTAGTGTCGTACTGATCGCGGACCGAAGGTTTGCGTGTTCGAGTCCCGCCTCGGGCATGGTTGTATTTGTGTTCGTCCCTCCACCCCTTATCATCACCATATCGTTTCATCTTCAGAGTTACCATAACGTTAACTCCAATAGTGGTCGCTAATGACCTAGATGTTGATGCGACCTTAAATAACAAAAAAAATAGTTACAGGTAAAATAATGCTAGCTCCAGCGACACCACTCTGTCAGCAGACAGATGTCGCCGTTGAGTGCATACACCTGTGTGTTCGTATCTGCACCTTTCCCAAGGAACGAACAACTGCAGCTTTGTACTGTTAATTGAACGCAACTTCTTGAACACAATTACTAACCTAATTAAAAAAGAAACATGGAGTTATATCACTTGGGATTTAAGGGGCTCAAATACGTGACCGAAATCCAGATTCCACCAACGGACAACTCACGTTTATCTGCATACTGTGAATAGGCTCCCAAAGACAGTGCTAGCTTTGTGGGAGCATTACCTTCCTCGATATTTGAGCCCGGACGTATCTTCCAATATCAGAATATTTCATTATACCCGCTCTCTTTTCAGATTAATCCTATCTTTTTCTCTACAGTACTCGCGTCTAGACTTCTCTTAATATTTCAATTTTTTTAAAGATCTTTAACCTTAGATATTTAGGATACAGTTGCTCGTTTTGTGCGATGTCCTTTTGATTGCTCAGTGATTTAATGAGAGAGATGTATCATAAGTTGAATTTCGTATGAACCGAAGTATTCTTATTCTTAAATTAAAAATATACGAATATTTAACATTTTTGCCTATCTGGTGTAAACTACAATCTTTGCATTCGGAATACAGTAATACAGTGTAAAACTTAAACTACAAAGTTATGTTACGTCTGTTTTGATATTATTGTATGCATACTAGGAAGAGAAATCTGTAACATTTTGTAGAACTTAAAAATACAATAAATGTCTATTTGTGTTCTATATCATTTGCGCTTCTATATCATTTTTGGTAGAAAATGTTCGATGTAGTGGAGAAGACGTTTCGACATAATATTGACCCCAACATTATCTGGTTCCTATGACAATTATTTAAAAAGATATTTTGTTTACCTTCCTGGCATAAATTATTTAGACGACCATCGTTGAGTGGAGTCTTTCAGCTATGCACCGGATATTTGTGTTTTAATTTTATCACGAGTAGGATTTAGGAATGCGTGTGCCAAAATGCTCTCTGCAGAAGACCATTGCCCGCGCAGGAGACCAAAAGTAACATCATGCAAAGTAATTAGATTCGGAATTTTTTCATGATACAGGAAACGTTTCGTGCATTAGTATTCAAATACGTCACGGAATCTTTCTTGCTTTGACCACTGAAGTGTTGTATACTGCATTCTCTTGAATTCTTAATTAGCCTAGTAAATTTACAGAAAGAGATTTTTCAAAACTCAACGGCAAAATTGAGGGGATGGATTCCTTAATTAACTAGTGGGAATTTTTCGGCATATCGAAACTTTTCCTCCTAGCGTTATTATTAAACAATTATGCTCTGTTTTGAAAAATGGCATGACATAATTCAAATCTCTGAAATAAAGGGATACATTTTATTGAGAAAGACTTTTCTGTCTTAAATATTGGATGTGTATGACGTTTCCGAAAGTTGTTTCGATTTTTATTAGTTCATTATAAATGTCTAATTGATTTTTCGTCAATATTTAGATCAATTTCAAATTAATAACTGTTAATATATTAATAAACATATTTACTAGTCTTGAAAATAATAATTGTTAAAATTATTCTACAACATTCACAATATACATGTTACAAAACTATAGGTATAATTAAATTCGAATTGGTTTAAGCTTACTGTAAAGATATTTTAAAAAAAAACCTTTTTCGACAACAGCAAACCCCAAAACGTTTTGTTTGTGGGCTTACATATTTCAGCAGCAGGACAAGACTTTTTCTTTTTCTACGTGTTTGACACTGTATATCGTATACGAGAAAATAAAAACGTTATTTAATTTCTGTTATTAAAGTAATAATCGAGGTAAATATATTCTCGACAACCTACAAGATATTTTTTTCTTACCCTAGAAAATTAATCATACAAACCAATGTGATCTATCAGTTTTGCTTTTCACTTTACAATTTCTGTAAATACTCTTCTCTTCTTTGCTAGCTTTTGTGATATTTTCAATACTCTAATGGCTTTATGAGATTGTCCTGGTTAAACGTCACAAGAACCATACATCGCCCTTCTACTGTCTAGAGATAATGTGAATTCTTCTGTTTTCCTCCCATTCAGATTTTACCTCCGCATGTCATGACACGCCATACAAAATCGATTCGAATGTGCATAGTTAGGCGGTTGTTCCGGCTTGAGAGTGCTTGAGACAGCGAAAAAAGCTAATGCGACCAAATTTCAGTTCGTGGATCCATTGAAAAACAACAGACTAGAGTAATCGATCCCTAGAAATCTCCAGAAATAGGTTGAATTCGATCAAGCTTTTAACTAGAAGAAGCTAACGGGACAAAAAAGACGTAGGTCAGTTTACACGTCTTTTAAAATAAAAATGGGAAGGACATGTAATGAGGGGTGAACACAAGCAGATGGACCTAGAAAATTACTAAATGGGGCCCTAGGACTGTCAAGGAAATATTGGAAGACAGAGAGCACGGTGGTCAGATGACATAGAAAGAAGACTGGGAAGACTATGGACCAGAACAGCAGGAGATCGCACAATATGGAGAGAAGTCATTGACACACTCGAGGAATTCGAAAGAGAAAAAAGATTAAACACACAAAAAAGAACAGTGCCACAAAAATAAAGAGCACAACAATAAGTGATGTGATGATAAGTGACAGTAATTGATAGTGAAGTACTGATAACTGACAACTAGTGCTAGTTTATTTAGAACCTTGCAATGTAAGAGGCCTTTGCCCTACTAACGGATGTGAACATACTAATAATAATAATAATAATAATAATAATAATAATAATAATAATAATAATAATAATAATAATAATGGTAATAATAATAATGACAATATTGATAATGATAATGTTAATTATATTAAATCTAGAATCGAAATTCCGCCACGGCCGGGACTCGAACCATCAGCCTTATCAGAAAACCATGCCGGTCGCGTTAATAGTCCTGTTAGAATTGATAAACAGAAGTCCAATTCCGGTTCATCACAGACCGCGTGTTCCTGGTAGAAATATATTCTCTTGTATCAACATTACAACTACACACTTTTAAACACAAGTAATAATCATTTTATTCTTCGCTCAGTATTTAAAATGATTATCACAGTTGAAGAGCAAACATTCAAAAGGTGATATATCCATTTGGCAAAAATTGAGTTCTGTGTTGCTTTTACCTAGAATTTTATTTAAAAAAAGTGAAGTGTCTTAAAATACTTTATTCATTAAATAGTGCTTTATTCGTTGAGTGTGTTGAAAAGTGTAAAATTTGTGCATTATTTTTCATTTTTATTAGAAAAGAGTGAAGTTGACGTGTCACATTGAGACGTGTTTTCTTTGTAAATCACTCCAAATAGAGGCCATTAACACTTATATTAAACAAATATTCTTCGTCAATTTCTTTGATGAGCGAGTTTCTCTTGAAATGTTTAAATTGCTTACCTCTACCCCTATACCGCATTTGCATGTAAAATTTGGTATTCCTGATATACCCTTCATGTACTAGAATATTCATGAAACATATTTATTTAACCTAAATGCACAGATTTATTTTATTACCTCGTCCCTAAAACTGAGCTCAGCACATCACCGCGCTGCAATATAAATCCTCCCTATAAGCGAGTCTGGTAACTAAATGCGTTCTACTGATGTCACTGCAACGCCTCTGACCGAGAGGTCCTAGGTTCGAGTCCTGACGGCGGCAGGATTTTCGACACTAGCTTTTCAGCTAAGTCGAATTCAGTCGCTGTCTGGAGGAGAATTCTAGCGGCCGGCTGCTCTGATCAGTAGTTTTCCGTGGTTTCTCCGATCAACACCAAGCGAATGTCGGAGCAGTACCCTATCAAACGGGCCACGGACCGCGCGCGATCTTACCTTCCTCTTCCTTGTCCTATCCTCTCCCCTTACACATACACTACACTAACATGCACTACACTACCACATATTCCGAGAGACCGGTCGGGAGCTTAGAGCTTGTCCCAGCTGGGGCGGTGCCCCGCTGGTGGGAGAGTCCTGGTTAGGGGGAACCCCACTAGCCGACGGTGGGTCGGCGCCGGATCTCGCCATCCGGCGGGGGAAGATCACCGCCATCTCCCGAGAAAAAAAACATGCACTACACTAACGGGACTAATGACCATAGCAGTTGACGCGCCCGGAAACACGAAAAATCAATCAATCAATCAATCAATCATGTAAATGCGTTGGTTTGTGATGTGGTTGATGCATTCAAGCTGGCTCTTTTACTTATATACGCCGTGTATAAGGGAAAATTGTTTATAGAGATTTTTAACGAAAATACAGATTTAGGTTCCTCTGAAACAAAAAAAAGTGTTTTTTAAACGTTCGTCCATCTTTATTAGCTGTATCAAAAGTCCTAGGATTGGACTACCCCAAGGTGGTAGGATTTTTGACTGTCAGTAGATACTACGTAGGCCGTGTTCACGTGGTCGCTGTCTGGAGTAAATTCTAGTGGCCGGCTGCTCTGATCGGTAGTTTTCCGTGGTTTCTCCAATCAACACCTGGCGAATGCCGGAGCAGTACCCTACCTAACGGGCCACGGACCGCGCGCGATCTTTCCTTACTCTTCCTTCTCCTAACCACTGCCCTTACACACACACACTTACACTAACATGCACTACACTACCATATATTCAGGGAGACCGGTCGGGAGCTTAGAGCTTGTCCCGGCTGGGGCTGTGCCCCGCTGGTGGGAGATTCCTGGTTAGGGGGAAACCCCACTAGCCGACGGCAGGGCGACGCCGGATCTCGCCATCCGGCGGGGGAAGATCACCGCCATCTCCCGAGAAAAAAAGCATGCACTTCACTAACGGGACTAATGACAAAATGAGTTGACCCACCCGGAAACACGAAAAAATCAATCAGTCAATGTAAGGACAGCGCCCAGGCGTAATTTGCCTCGGCCGGGAATCGAACCTGGGGTTGCACCGTGGAAAGCGAGAGACGGTAACCAATGAGCCCCCGAGGGACGCAACAGTCAATCTACCTTCACCTGTCTAGTGGACAACCTACCACTATTTGCAATGACTGTCCATCACTGCTACCTGTGAGTGACCCTTTGCTACCGACAATTCATGTTAATGATGCTTATATTCTATAATAAGTTGCTTTGTCGTGTTAATGCTCAGTAAATATACCCATTGACTCGTCACAGATGTGGCCTGCAATTTAATTTTGAAGAACATGGGCTACCATCAACATTTCCTTGTCTATAATAGAATCTGATTACGATGGGAATCGTGTTACAATTTAATTTTGCAGAACACCTGGCAGAGTTCATTTTTTAGTTCACTGACCACCCTTCGGTTTTGAATTTTGTTTAGTTAACATTGTTAAATGGTTTGTTGCAGGAAGCTTCAAAATTTAATATTGCCTGCTAATTCAATTGGGGTCCTCCGAACGTGAAGTTTGCAGGGATGAGATGGAGTTATTTACTAGGCGGGTGAGGGATGTACGTGAATACTGAAAAACGTTGGTTTGTAGAGGGGAATAAGGGTTTATAGAGGGGGCTGTCCGATTACGTAGTTTGTGGGGAAAGTTTAATGTATTTTTTGTAAAGTGAGGAGATTTTTGTTTGTGGAAACATGATTCTTGTGGAACGTCCTTCTGCTTCACATGCATTTTACGAATTGTGTGAAAGAAGGCAGTATTTAGTTGATGAATGGCACAATATTGTAAGAATTCTGGCGTGTCTGTGGATTTATGGTTTGCGTACAAACATGGGTGCTTTAGTTGTTCTCTTGAGAAATGTTTTTTTGTAATGTTGAAGATGACGAAGGTAGAATGGAAATGCTGTAAACCAAATTGGGGAAGAGATAGATCAATTTATTTTATTGATTATGGCGGAATGGATTAATTTAGACGGGTCACGCTGTTGGGTAGGGTAGAGGTAAATTATTTTACAATACTTTTGGGCGTGATTGATGTGGACTTTCCTGGAGAGTTATCCGGCAAGAAGAGCTTAGCTATTTTGTGACTTGGGAGAGAGTTATTTTATTTTCCATAAGCATAACACAGTTATCTAAACATTTTTCGCAAGTCCATCACCCCCCAGATATCTTGTACATACCGTTGATTGGCAATACTGGGCGGTGTAGTAACTGTGAAGCTAAAAAGTTGCGCGTGCTGTCATTTTACTATCATCCTGTACTGAGGCGTTGGGCACACGTGCAAGGCAGTTGAATTAAATTTTCATACTTCTTTCAGAGTTACGAGTAATAATTGTAACAAAGAGAACCACTGTCTGATATATGGGTTTAATTTTGAACATTTCAAGAGTACTTTAGCTTAGGACACTGCTAATATATATTTCTCTGCATTTGTAATAATTGTACTTTCAGAACCACAATGGCGGTCTACGTTATTCCTGATATATTATGCATTTTGAGCGGTGCGTAAAACAACTTAAGCTGAATACGAGATAAAGTAGTTAGTTCAATCATTAGATAGTAGAATAACCAAAGTTAGATTTACTAGCTCGCTAAGACTTGCTGGTACTAAGGAATATCACTATGACGAATTCCCCGGGAGGAAATTTAACAAATAAGTGGCATTTAAAACTTCACTTTTCTCATCTCTATTCTGAACGAAAGAAATATAATTTATTCTCGTGAATGCTTGTCACATGATTATCTTAGATCGTAATTTCATAGCTGATAAAACAATTTACAGTAATTATTACAATAATCGTTTATCTTTAATTGTCATTTGGGTAAATAAGAAGAATTGCTATTGGGGAAACAAATGAAGTTCAAGCAAAAAATATACTTTGTATACTACAAACCGTTTTGGCAATATTATCCGCATAAGTGAAGTCACGAGTGTGCGTGCCGCCATTTTACCTTATTCAGATTGGTAGTGCCCCTGTAAGTGAAGTCAATCTAGTTCTGTACATATATGCCTCACCCAAGAGCCCGCGAACTCGAGTTTTGTAGGTCTGTGTGTTTTCCCCCACTCCACCAAAACGGCGTGTTTATAAATATGCATTGGTATAAAAAATTGAAACACCATACACTTTATTGATTTTGTTCGTCTCTCTCCTTTCCTTTTTCCCCTCGTCTGCCCTACATGTATTTTGAAAACTACCTAATCGAAAAATAACTTGTATCCAAAACTGTGGAATCGTGTTCGGAATGTTATAAAAAACTTATATCTCGCATTGCACATTCGTCGGTGACCTTCTCTAACGAAAAAATTAAAGCGGAGGAAAAGATGTGATGTGTTGAATGGGGATGCCACGCAGTGTGATCCAATATGATGTGATATGATATGATGTGATGATGATATGATATGATATGATGTAGTGTGATGTAATGTTGGGTGGTGAACTCACTTTTCGGTGCAAAGGAGAAGGCTTTTAGCGTATTATAACCTGGGAAGATTAGTGGTGATTTCCTTTTGTATTACCCTGAATGAAGAATGATACTGTGATTGTGTGCAGTGATGAATAGAATTGACTATTCCACTCATGAACTTAAGGCTAATAGTGTTTAAAGAATCCATACGATCTTACCACATCAGAGCAGTGATTTACAAAACATAAGTTGTTTTAACGATTTTAGCTACCTCCCTCTCCTTATTGCCGAATCATAAGAATTGATTCATCTTAGAAAGTGGTTTGTATCTATCCCTATGTCGGTGTGCATCAAAGCGCACTTTTCCATTGTGTCATTCAATTAGTTGTTAACACAAGAATTTTTTTAAATTATACTTTATTTTGCAATTTGTTTGTAAACAAACATTTGGCAAAAATTATAAATTTTGTTGACTAGTACTTCAGAGGAGAAAAGTCCATTGACTGTACTCCACAAATGTTACATTATTAATAGTTAACAAGCTGCACTCATTTTTGATTTGATTTGATAAATATACAATTAAAGTTATACAAAGATAAATACATAGAACACAAAACTTCTAAAATGAACAATTTACAGTCGATATGCAAGGTCTAAAGTGTGAAGTCGTCTGATGGAGTCACTATTGTCTAGTAAGTTGATGGTAAGAATATTTGGATGGTTATGTAGTCTTTGTAGGTATTTTGCCCTGGTCTTGTTGCTTCTTCTTTTACTGTTGGAATATGTAAGTCTTTGTGTAATATTGCGTTCGTTACGTACCATGGGGCATTTAAAAATTTTCTTCACTTTATTTTTTGTTTTGAGTGGAAGCGCTGTAATATTTCAATGTTGGAATTTTGAGCTGTTCCCCAAAGTTGTATGTCATATGTCCAGGCTGCTTTTATTATTGCTTTGTACACAATTTGTTTGCGATATTTAAAGATAATTTTCTTCCCAGTAGCCAGTTTAACCATATAAGTTTTAGGTCTAATTCTAACTCAAGAAATTCCGAAAAGATTTGGTGATGGGCCAGAAAAATAAATAGAGGATGATATTCCACAATCTACTTCAGAAATAGCCATAGAAATAGAAAATGTGCTTAAAAACAGTTTGAAACTTTTTCTTGGAACCGAAAATATATTTCACAAAAAGTTACGCCCTTTCAAGAAATTGTGAACATTTTGAAGGGAATGAAATCAAATAAACCCACATTCAACGCACTTTCGTTACAAGCGTTTTCTATTTAATCGTATTTGTAGTGTATTACTTTTATTACTTACTTGTAGATTATAAACAATAGGAGTATAAACAAACAAACCGCCATTTTCTGTTTACTTATGGAAGTTAAAATGTTAAACTTAAGGACGATCTCTTTCATAATAACGTTGATAACTGACTTGCATAAGTAAATAGAGAATAGAAGTAGCTGCACATAGTAACTGAAATCGCGAACACTCCCGTTTTCCGTTCTTAATAAGTATTAATGAACAGGTTTCTTAAATTTGAATTTCATTCGTGAAATAGTCCTGTTAAATTTTACGAACGCTTTGAAAAATCTCAGACTTATCGACACTCTACGAAGAAATCGTGGAATGTCCATTATAACAAACGATTAACCATGAATGGGATAGCAAAAGAATAAAAATGTTGAAAAAAGAAATGCGGATGATTTTTGTAGCCATCACCTCATCATACTATTTTTTTAAAAACCTATACCATACGCTAGGGACTCGAACCCGCAACCTACCACTTCACAAACTCGAATTACGCTCCGCCAACTCACCCAGTAATTTCTGTTGCCCATCACGCCACGATAATATTTTTAAAAAACCTATGCCGTTCTCCGGGAACTCGAACCTGCAACCTACCACTTCACAAACTCGAATGACGCTCCGCCAACTCACCAAGGAGGACGCCCGGGGATGCGATAAAAATCTAAATTCGTGAACCTTCTCTCAAACGAAAAAATAATAAAGGTCGCTTTCATTGCTCCCGGCTCTTTAAATATTTCCACGCGGCCGGTTGAAGAGGTACTTAACATCACGTGCTTTTCCATCTCGTGCTCACCGAGGCTTTGGCGCTAGCTGCAGCAGGATTGCGGCGGGCGCCTCGCATATGCATGACCTCGGATTAACCTGGCCTGAAAGCAGCTCGGCCGGTGTGCGAGGGTCACGTGATACGGTTAGAATATGAGTCACGCTCGCGTGAGAACGAAAAGGGAGTGGGGGGATGAGGATCGAATTAATTTTAGTGACTAGGCACTTCAATTTACCACTTTTACTTTCTCGTCTAAATTTGTTCGTGGAGAATGTATTATAATCGGAGGTTTTTGACAGCGAAATTGTGGGGTCTGTCGTCGAAAAAGTGGATAAATTGTGTTCCTATGTGCAGGAAAATACATCCTGTAAAACATTGTGTGGTCAGAATCCACGTTTTGTGTGTCCTTGGTTCCGAAAACCTGATTGCCAGCACAATGTCTGTCCGTCTTTCTGCCTGTCCGTCTGTCTACCTGTCCGTCTGCTTGGCGCCGTGTCTGCACGTCTGGTCGCGCTAGCGCCTAAACCGTTCAGACCATTTACTTTAAAAATGATATTTCCCCATTGATGTGGGCGATTTTAAGGTCCTTTAAGGTTCGAAACATATTTTTATTGTGATGGTGCTTTTGATGAAGACTCAAAATTTTCAAAATTTACTCAAAAATGACTCCAAATATTTTTATTAAAGAGATTATTTGAAAACTTGATTAAAATGATGTTTTGAAAAACGGTTTTGTAGTAAAATCAGCTTTTTAAGGACAGATAATTGAATAAAGTTTCAATATATTTCAATTTTTCCAAAACATTAGTAATTTTTGCGTTATTTGGGTGTTAAAAGGTAAAAAAGTAGCTTCTAATTCGTTGTTTATGATTTTTACTCGGGTAGAGGAAAAGCACTTAAAATGGCGCAGGGTTCATATTTGGAAAATTCTTTGGGTTTTTGAAACTTGCAAATAAAATTGTAAAATTCCAAACTACAAATTTTAAAGAGAAACTATTCCTTAATGAAATGTTCTGTAAAAGTAGATCTCGAAGTAATGTACGAGTAAATGAAAATCTATGAACTTTTGCAAATGCATTACTTATAAAATTTTAAAACAACAACATTTAAAAAAGTTAACAAATGTTTGCAGAAATATTTCATATCTCGTAATATATAGAAATGAACGGATTATTGCTATACATTCAAAACATGAGGCAAATCCTTCACATGTAACGACGACTCTCGGTAGAAACAGCAGAGCTGATACTAGAAAATACGGTATTGCATAACTTGGCTGGCTTTACTACAGGTGACTTAGAATGAGAAAATCATAGATGGATTTATATCGTTTCCAGTTAAAGCATTCCAGATATTCAGATATTATGGTTGATAAAATCTACTTGCGGGAATCAACGAGGAGAAAATAGTGAACTCTAGGTTGAATTCGCTGTCATAGTATAATTAGATGCAATCGTGATCGCTAAAGGACACTAATGATACCTGTCGGTTTAGTCAGAGATACTACTGGCACGAGTTGAAAGTGAAATAACAAAGCGATAAGGCAAATAGCTCCATTGAGAATATCTGTGTTGCTGGAATTACTTTCAATTTATCATGATATAGATTGGAAATAACACTTATACGATGTTTATTTAACTATAAGATTCTATCTCGAACTAATTATATGATTTTGATTGTTCTGATACTATCTCTTAATTTACGATTCTCAAAAACTCCAAATTTCAATTTCGGAAACCCGCTTTAGTTAAATTTGTTCCAAGCGATAACATTTAGTGTCAGTCCCCCTGATTTATCCAATCCGAACTGAAATGCTCATTCAATATCAGACCCAACAGTCAGCAATAATGAGTTAATTTTGCACGTGATATTTCATGTTTTGATTATTTTATATTAGATTTGAAATTTATAAAATCTATTGTTATTGCCTTCATTGCAGTTTATAGGTTTAAAAGATTTAGAGTTTTTGTTTAGAAAGAAAGAAAATAGCCGAATAAGGAGGTGAAAAGTGCCCCAAACGAAAACGTGCATTACGGTACTCATATGAGACAGAATAAAAAAATCCGTAGATTCCAAAACATCAGCATTCTAGGGCAATCTATTGTAAAAATACTTCCAGAAACGTGTTATTCACGATTTACTTTTTTTCTCAGCTTCTATTGCATACATCAGGCAGAAAAAATAGCAAAGACTGAAAAAAATATTTGAATTTGAAAGTAGTTTTGAAAACCAATTTCGCCGCAAAATTTAAATAGAAAAAAAAATTTGTTAAACAGTTCTCGATGTAATGACTTTGGTGTACACTCTCAGTTTTTTACGACAATGTCTTCTATACATATTTTTTCCAGATTTTTAAACAATATGGACGATAGTGAAAAAAATTAAAACCAATTATATTAGTCTAAAAATTTAAAATTGGCACCAAAATGTGATTGTAAAATTGTTTTCAGTTCATGCCACTCGCAACGCATGATACGATAAACGCATCACTTATATTATGACGAGTAATATGTTGACGAAGATGACCTCTTTTATTTCTTCTCATAAGAACGTCAACAACACCAAATCAGAATTCCCACAATTTCTGTGTTTTCACAGAACATTTTTTTATTTATTAGAATACGAGAGTGTATACCCTAATTTTCAAGAAGCAAAACAAATCAAAATCGCGGAAAAAGTATTTCAGAGAACTGACGAGCATTTTAATCTATCAAATATGTTCATACGAAGAGGAAATAAACGAATGATTTACAGCACTTCTCTTTGTTCATTACGCGCCATTAGAATTTGCGCATTACACTTGATATCACTCGAGATCAAGTGACACCGTGTTTTATAACGGCGCACACAAAGGAAGGAATGGTTTACCCCGGGAAAAGCTAGGGCGAAAGTGCGATGAGTTAAAACACTTGTGCGGTGAAGTGTCCAGTCCAGTGGCAATTACAAGCCTTCCCCATCTACTGCACCCCCTACGCACAACACAGCCTCCGGGCGTGGTGTAGTGGATGTTGAGCGTGAGTAATCCACACTCATCTCGATGCTATTCCACCACCCTTTCATACCAAGCGCATTAGCATCAACTTATGCTTAATTTTATTGTTTAGCTTTGGAGCTTGTTAGACTAAATTCAAATCGTGATTTTTATAATTAGAAAACATGAAAGGTATGTAACTTTCGCAAAAAATACTAACTTTTGTTTGTAGTTAAGTGACATTAATTGTAGTTATAAAAAGTAAAGTAATTTGCGAAGATTCTCCTATTAAATTCTTTCTCCCCTTTCTTATTTTTTGTATTTTATCTCTGATAACGAATATTCATGTAGTTCGACTTCTATGTGTCGGTCGGAGCAAACTCTGTTATTCTCATGCAGTCAGCGATGCCATTCGTTTTTTATTGTTCTCTTTAGATTCTTTGTTGCTCTCGTTTTGTTTGTTTGTTGCTCTCGTTGTTTCCTTTTTTGTTGGTAGTTGTTTTACTTGGTAGTTGTTCGCTGTAGTAGTTTTGTTTGCTGTTCGAATTTTGTTGTTGTTGATGAGCATTTTGTTCCTTGGTTTGTTTATTTATCGTCGATGATTTAATGTTCGTTTTGTGGTTTGATCTTGAACGTGGTTTTGTTCATTGTTCGTCATTGTTTTGTTCATTGTTCGTCATTGTTTTGTTCATTGTTCGTCATTGTTTTGTTCATTGTTCGTCATTGTTTTGTTCATTGTTCGTCATTGTTTTGTTCATTGTTCGTCATTGTTTTGTTCATTGTTCGTCATTGTTTTGTTCATTGTTCGTCATTGTTTTGTTCATTGTTTTGTTCATTGTCCCATTGCCCATTTTTGTTTTCTTCGTAGATCGTTGTTATTTTGTTCGTAGTTCTTCGTTGATATGTTTGTTTTTCGCTATTTGTGTGCTTGTTCATCCTTTATTCCTCGTTCATTTGCCTTTTAATTTTATTTCTAATGATCGAATTTTTCCAATGAAAGAAATCGTGTATATCTCGCTTGTTAGGCCGGTAATGGAATACGGAGTTAGTTATTGGGATCCGTACAGAATAGGACTTAAAAAGAGCTTAGAGAGGATACAAAACAGAGCGGCAAAATACACATTTCGGAGGAACACACACCTGCGCGCTGGGTATCATTAGAACGCCGGAAGAAAAGGGCAAGACTTTGCCCGCTGTATAAATCTGTTGGTTGCTCCGCATGGCAGGAAATTCGAGGAAGGCTTGATAAACCAGATTATTTGAATAGATTTGATTACAAAAATAAAATTAGAACGAGAATACAAAGAACGGACGTAGGCAAAATCTTTATGAACGGAACAATAATAGATTGGGACGATTTGCCTGCGGCAGTTTTTGAGCTCTTTCCTTTCTCTGCACGATGTTTTAGACAGAAAATATAGGAAATTAGTCAGTAGGGTGAAAACGTATAGTGAAGTGAAAGTTGCGACAATGCGTAGTCCACAGTTAAAAAGTATTGAACAGTTAATATTTAGGTAAAGTGATATGCGGTGCAGTGAAGTGACCTGAACTGAAGGGAAGTGATTTCATTTCTTTCTATTTGTTTTGCTAGTCTAAAATATCTTTCTACAGGCTATTCTGACAAACGTTGATATTTATTTATAGTAACGAGTGTTTTACGTATTAGGAATGTAATAATTATTACAAGTATTGTATATTATTACACTGTGGTGCTAGGTAAAAATGATTATTAATGTTTGTCTGAATATGAATGAATCGGAGCAGGTTGATGTGTATACGAGGGTTTCTTGGACTGTGTATGTATGTACGCGTGTATGTTTGTACGAGTATATATGTATGTATGTATGTATATTTGTGTAATATGTAAGTTTATTTATCTACTTGTTAGAATATATGTATTTTCATTTCTAGTATAGGAAGGTAAATGCCATCTGCATGTCTAGGTAATGACAAAGATAATATTTTATTTATATTGATTATTTTTATACATTATTCTTTTATTTGTAATTGTAACTATACTTTCATATTTCTGCATTCTACCACCGGGCAACATCTTCCCAATTATAGAATAAAGCTATCTATCTATCTATATATCTATCTACCTACCTATCTATGTATCTATCTATCTATCTATCTATCTATCTATCTATCTATCTATCTATCTATCTATCTATCTATCTATCTATCTATCTGTCTATCTGTCTATCTGTCTATCTATCTATCTATCTATCTATCTATCTATCTATCTATCTATCTATCTTTATAACTATCTATATATCTATGTATTATCTATTTATCTAATCTATCTATAACTATCTATCTCTATCTATCTATTGCCATTTGAATATCCCTGTGGTATAAATGTTGAGAGTACGTGTGTCGTGGTCTGAGCAACGTCTTTCTGCCCGCAGGTCCGATGGCCTCTCCAGGAGATGCAGGAGGCTCCCCGCTCGCCTGACGAGTCCGACCTTCGAGGTGAGCCAACCATTTTGTAACCGATGCACTTTTAAGGCTCCCAAGAACGGGCGCGGTAGATTCGCAGCGGGTGCGGCGCGGAAAATTCCGTGCTAGACGCGGCCACGGAATTCGCGGGACCGTTCACACCGGAGCGTCAATTATGAGTCAGCGTTTGGTGACGGTTTACATCCAACAAAGATAAAGCTCGCTTCTATTCATTCAGGGATAGAAATGCCAAGTTATTCTTTGTACGTTTTCTGAGCACATGTAGTATGTAATGTATTTTTCCTGCTTTATTTACGATTTTACTTCAAATTGTTCATGTATCTTTAGAAAACGTAGAAAACGGGCCCATAATTCTGGCATAGAAAGGAAAAAGTATGGAGAATTTCACACCTGGATGCCACAAGAGATACACTTTTAATTTACTAAAATGAGTAGTATTTCGCGGTTCATACAACTTTCACCACACACTTTATTCATTATAGAAAATATATTAGCTATTTTTTCACATTCAGGTAGTAAAAAACGAACCTTAGAACGTTGATCAACCAATGTGGAATTTTCAGGTCGACTCGCCATCGTTCGACTTAATTTTGAGGTTATGAGCACAATAATGTTGATCTCTCAGAGGGTCAGGGCTCATCGCAGTGATGCCAACATAAAGTCCTAAATTTACCAAACTCGTTTTACCAACTGTTTTTCTCCATACAAATTTGTCTCTTTAATTATTGAATGACCTGCGTATATAACGCTCAACATACGTTTATGATCGAGGGAAGTCAGAATTAGTCCATGTTTTGCCGGGAGTCTTACCGGATAAAGTGGTTCAGTATATCAACTGGTGTCTTCGACCGTGAGTTTCTAGGCTACGAGTCCCGTCGGTGGCAGGATTTTCAACACAAGCTTACAT
The DNA here is from genome assembly GCA_011170035.1 of Teleogryllus occipitalis. NCBI lineage: Eukaryota > Metazoa > Arthropoda > Insecta > Orthoptera > Gryllidae > Teleogryllus > Teleogryllus occipitalis. The sequence goes on from BLKR01015650.1 coordinate 17,071, forward strand.
CCGGCTTTTTCTATACACAATGTTCAACCAGAACATCGTTACGTCACATATGCAAAATAAGTACCACTCTTCAAACAACTCTACAAATAATGTTAAGCTCGCATTTTACAGAAGAATTCTCCTTCGTAGCAATGTTCTGCCTTGACCTAAGATAAAGCCGTATTCTGTAGCTGCTCAATTTCAATAACGATCAGCCGGCGACGGCTGCTAAACTGCTTAACCTTTCCACTCTGTTCCTCCATTACTTACTCTGTTTAGGGTCAGATTTGAGCCCCACACGTTTTACGCAATAGATTTCCTGTATTTCATGCCTGGATGCTATTTGGAATTATTAATCAAGAAAATGATGCTATTAATTTCTTCAATACTATATCGTTCTAAAAGATAAAAAAATAATATTTTCAGAAAAAACGCATAACTATACATAGATGTCTTCCATACTAGCATATACAATGTCTTGATACAAAGGTCTCGTAATACACAAATACTCCAGAGTTTCGTTCAGAAACAACATAATATTAAAAAAGGTAATAGACACGATTTTAGAATGTTTCTTACAATTTAGACACGTAAAGTGGGAAAGCATTTCTCACCCCATATTCCCAAAAATCAAATAACTTCAAAATAAGAAAACTTTAAAAAATAAAAAATTACAACACATGAAAAACTGAACATAAATAGCATATCTAAAAGGAGAAGTTCATGTGAATAATTTGTGTGTGTTGCAAAACATTATTTGTGCTTGGAGTCAGAAAAGACTCCAAAACAGAGTCTAAAGGGTTAACCAAACTTCATGACATCGTGGAGGTTAAGCAGCTCAAGACACCATGCGTTCCTGGATGGGTGACCGTCTGGGAGGTCCGGATACTAACGCCGCTGAGCCCCTGGCCTATGAGAAAAAAGGTCATTCTGACATCATGCCATTATGACAAAATGACTACCATCAATGGTAATAACTCCATATGACTTATGGCAGACTACATTAAAAGAGAATTACTCCATGTTCAATGCCCAATAGGCTTAAGAACATTTTTGCGAAAAAGGGCAAGAGGCAAAGGTTGGCCCCCAATTGTCATCGAACCCTCGTTATTTACACTTCACGGAGCGGTCTCTTTCGTCGTTTCATTGGTAACGCAGTAATAGACCCAAACGTGCGTTCAGTGAATAAATGTGAAAGTCCAAAGTTCAGCTGTAATTTACGATGTTTATTTAAATATTATTCTGAGTTTGATTTCTTCTCCCCTCAAACGCTCCGGGGAGTTATTCACAACTGCGCTACAGGATAAATGAATCTACAAGTTTAGAATTGTATTAAGATAACACTAGTAAAAAGGTATGATTTACAAATTAATATAATAAGGATATTGCAAATAATTGTATTGCACATTACGTTTAATTATAGAAACTGAGAATGGTCCAGAGACGGCAGTGCGCTGAAACATTTCTTAACAGTTGATAATAATAACAACAATAATAATAATTTAAATTCAAATAAAAATATATTGCTCACAGACTAAATTCTAACGTATGTGATGTAGCTAAATAGATGCACAACAGATGTAGCTAAATAATGTTCTATCTGCTTATGAAAACAGTTTTTGTCTATATGACTTATTTGGTCGTAACATTGAAATATGCAAAAATTACGAAATATACCCCTTAATTACGTAACGAAAAAATGTAATTTATAAATCTTATTAATTCATTTTAGCTGGTTCCATTATGCCTACCTTCTTCTACTTCTGTTTCATAATTCTCGTATTGGATGGTTGCAGGACATTGCATAATGATGGTCCTTACGTTATAGCATCATTATATTACAGGTGTTTGATCAATCGCAGAGAAGTATACAGTTGAGAAGTAATTCATCATTGGCCATTGTCAAAAAAAGTACTGGTCATTGTTAGACGAGCTATTGGCTATAGAAAAAGTACTGTATGTACTCGATGTAACTGTGTAAAACTCATATGAAATTTACGTTTACGTTAAATTTACGTTTAAAGGTACGCGCTCGTCATGCATTCATATTGTAATATCACTTCTCACTCTTATATTAATACCCACCAATACATCATTTCATAACATGCTCTTATAACCATAAAAAAACAATGATCTGTAAAAATGTGCATAACATTTGTGTGCAATCTATACCGTTTAAGAGTTCTGTTCATGAGGGGTTGCGGTTAAAATCGGGTGACAAAATAATGCAACTAACTTCAAGTGCTACTGCTCACGAAAGTGGTGAATATAGACTGCACATTTCACTACGGTATATGCGTTACTCAACGTTGGAATTAAAGAAAATAGCAAAGAACATTTGTAGTAGTTCATTTAATGGCGCGCTCATTCGAGTTTTTTAATGCTTCATTACAACACAATTTCTTTAATACCTTTATTACTCTCCTTTTCTCATAATTGAGAGCATAGATGGTTACAAAATGCAGCTTCCTTGTTTTTTTCCGAATACAAGACTTGCAAGCTGTATAAGTGAAGACCTATATTCTTCTGAGCCGGACGGACGGAGAGTTGGACGGAAAGACGGAGAGTGGGACGGAGAGTGGGACGGACGGGGAGACGGACGGACGGAGAGATAGATAGACAGACGGAGGGACGGACGGAGAGATAGATAGACGGACGGACGGAGAGATAGATAGACAGACGGACGGACGGAGAGATAGATAGACAGACAGACAGACAGACGGACGGACGGAGAGATAGATAGACAGACAGACGGACGGACGGAGAGATAGATAGACAGACAGACGGACGGACGGAGAGATAGACGGACGGACCCAGAAAACATGGAGTTCGGTTACACCACGTATTAGAGGAATTTATCTAAATCTAGTAACTGTATTTATGTCCTTGTTCGATACCAGGGCCCTGTAATGAGTTCTTCTGGCGATAATTTGCAATTTACAAAATTCTCTCTCTTCTGCATAAAGGGTAGCGAGAAACTAAAATTGTTACGAATCATATTTCCCTTCATTGCGTCATTCAGGGATATACGAATTACGAATGCTTGTTAGAAAATATATTTTGTGAAACATTTCTGCAGGCTTGCTGCACTGCTTTTGAATCTCATGCTACAAACTGCAAGGTCAGTGCAGTTTGACCTTTGGGCCTCTGCATAATGAATATCAATGACACAGAAATAATTAAAGACCAATATTGTGAAGTAAAAATGTGTGAGGTATGGTTATTTACTGTTATCAGGAACCGAAATGATGAAACTAAATGTATTCTATTTTTAGAAGAGCAGAGAATGTACTACTTTGATGGAAATAGAATTTCAAGCATAGAAATGATCATTAGAGATAATCTGGTAAATGCTACATTGTATTTCAAAGTTTTATGGTTTAACACACATTTTAAAACAAAATATATATGTTTTGATATACATATTACAGTTCTACATAATTGTATCTCCCAATTGTCTCTTACTGTTATGCCTTCTTTTTTTACGACGAAGTATCATTTCTTATTTTTATAAAACTTCCTTGCTTCATTTTTGCTACGCTGATTTTTGGATTTTTTTAATAGAAATTCTGGAATGCTCCTCAGTTTACCTTATCTGACGTCTTGACTAAACAATTAATCCAAGATTTATTTTTGAAGAACCGGAAGAAATATCATTTGAGATCAACGAGAGGAACATTGAAAAAACTGTGTTTACCAGGTTCATTCGAAGCTCGTTTGTTTCTGTCTTTTCTTTATCTGTTTTGAAATTTGCTAGTAAAACTCATTTTATCCCCAGCAACTGTAGTTCCTGAAGGAACAACTTTGCCAATGGAGATTTGCACAGTCCTCAAATGAACACGGTTCTATCTCAGATGCAATGCGTGTTAGAGAAAATCAAAACACGAATATGGAATCAGGGCGTGACTCTTTGAAAAATTATCAGAAAAGAAAATACGTGAATTTTACATTGTTTTCTAGGAAAGTTTTATTTTGGAGGATTATTCGTAAATTTGCAATACTTAAACCATCTTATACACAAATGATATGTTATAGAGAAATTGTAAGTATATATTTGGAATCAAGGCGTGATACATAGTAAATCAAACATGGTTTTATTTCTGAGATTTGTTTTGTTTACCTCTGTAATTATCCCATTTTTAACATTTGTTTTCAATTAGAAAAGTAAATGTTAAATCGACAAAGAAAGCACTTAAAAATTTTTGTCAGTAGAGAGGTGATGAAGATGGGAGGGGAGATAAAAAACCTTTCAAAAATCTAATTTTTATGTTGGAGTAATAGTTTAATGATACGTCATTTGACTTTAGGGAAGATTTTATCATCTTATACGAGGTTACCCTTTTGTAACTTTTCTAGTGATGATATGTCCTCTGAACAGAATAAATGTAGTAATTGAAGGTGGTTCTAACATTTATGAAAACAAACTAGAGCGTTATTGAATTCTACTACCGGTTTATGACATTTTAAAATAGCTACTTTTTTAATTCTGCTACATTCATATTGTAAGACGTTTCATACACCATTTTACACTACAAAACTCTTCACAATTTAACCTCTGCTTTCTAAGTATTTAAGTTTTTATTTAAAACTCAATCTATAATATTAGCAGTTACATGAATTTAAACAACAAAAACGATTTTCAATTCTTAATCTCACTTAGTAAAATGTCACAGGCGTTGGTAAATAATTGAGCTCAAACACAATAAAAGAATTAATTAAAATAGTTCAAGGATTGCCCAAAACAGAATTCAATTTCACAGTTATTTTGTTAGGTCAATACGGTACTCCAACACGTTTAAGCTGTAATTATTTTTAAAGTTTTTTTAGACAATTCTCATGTGAACATATGGCCAGACAAAATATGAACTAATATGAGCAAATCATTGAAAAACGCAAAGCCAGATTTTAAAACTATATTACCGCATAGCATGTTTAGAATCATATTTGGTATGACATTTTGACACGTAACGTAGTAGCGATATTAATTTCAGTCAATAAACATTACACAGGTATTAGACATGTTGGATATAGTATATAAATAAATATTAATTAATAAATATGCACAACGTATTATAGAAGACGCGTTCCCGAACACGTGTTGTCGACACGTGTTTTCCGACACGGTTCTTTGAGGTGCGTTTCTTAAAGCACGTTCTCCGAGACGCGTTTCTTGAGACGCATTCATTGAGACGCGTCCTCCGAATCGCGTTCTCCGAGTTCCGTTTTGCGAGTCGAGTCGCATTTTGCGAGTCAAATCGCTTTCTGCGAGTCGAGTCGCGTTCTGCGAGTCGGGTCGCGTTCTGCGAGTCGAGTCGAGTCGAGTCGGGTCGCGTTCTGCGAATCGAGTCGGGTCGCGTTCTGCGAATCGAGTCGGGTCGCGTTCTGCGAATCGAGTCGGGTCGCGTTCTGCGAATCGAGTCGAGTCGCGTTCTGCGAGTCGAGTCGCGTTTTGCGAGTCGAGTCGCGTTCTGCGAGTCGAGTCGCGTTCTGCGAGTCGGGTCGCGTTCTGCGAGTCGAGTCGAGTCGCGTTTCGTTCTGCGAGTCGAGTCGCGTTGCGTTCTGCGAGTCGAGTCGAGTCGAGTCGAGTCGCGCGTTCTGCGAGTCGAGTCGAGTCGCGTTGCGTTCTGCGAGTCGAGTCGGGTCGCGTTCTGCGAGTCGAGTCGGGTCGCGTTCTGCGAGAGTCGAGTCGCGTTCTGCGAGTCGAGTCGCGTTTTGCGAGTCGAGTCGCGTTCTGCGAGTCGAGTCGCGTTCTGCGAGTCGGGTCGCGTTCTGCGAGTCGAGTCGAGTCGCGTTTCGTTCTGCGAGTCGAGTCGCGTTGCGTTCTGCGAGTCGAGTCGAGTCGAGTCGCGTTGCGTTCTGCGAGTCGAGTCGAGTCGCGTTGCGTTCTGCGAGTCGAGTCGAGTCGCGTTGCGTTCTGCGAGTCGAGTCGGGTCGCGTTCTGCGAGTCGAGTCGAGTCGCGTTGCGTTCTGCGAGTCGAGTCGGGTCGCGTTCTGCGAGTCGAGTCGCGTTCTGCGAGCCGAGTCGAGTCGAGTCACGTTCTGCGAGACACGTCCTTTGACACATATGCGGATGCCCAAACACAGTTGCGTAAGATGTCCCAGTGGAAGACTGATGCGAACGCGTGTTGTGTGTTGCAGAGACGCGCCCTTCGCGGGGCAGGCCGCGCCCGCCATGGCCGGCGGCCCGCTGGCGCCGGCGCGCGCCCGCGCTCCTGGCCCCGCGCCGCCGTCGCCGTCGTCGCCGCCCGCGCTGCAGCAGCTGCTCCTCCCGGCGCGCCGCGGGGCGGGCCGCGCCCGCCGCCGCCGGAGCCCCGCGCCCGCCGCCGCCCACGCCCTCGCCCACGCCGCCCACGCCCGCGCCCGCGACGACGCCCACCACGAGCAGCAGCAGCAGCAGCCGGTCAGCTAGCGCAGCCGCCACGTCGCCATGCCCGCGTCGCCCGCGCCTCGCCGTCGCCGTCACCGCCGTCGCCGCCGCCGCCGCAGCCGCCCCCAGCAGCGACCCCTCCGCCCGCGCGCACTGCTGCCAACTACCGTCCTTCTCGACAGTGGCTGAAGCGAGCCGGCGCCCCGACGCCCACCTCGCCCCACGCACGGCCACCGCCGCCCACGCCTTGTAGCGCCGCGTGCGCGTGCGTGAGTGTGTGTGTGTTTCGAGTCGACGCGAGCCCCGCTACACGCGGGGAAGATAATATTTTTTTTTCGTTGTTTGTTGTTGTTGTATTCTCTCTCTCTCTCGCCTTTTCGTGCCCGGTGGTTGTCGAAACTGGACGACGAGGAGGAAGACGAAGAAGAAGAAGAAGCAGCGGACAAAGTGTGCGAGTGTGTATGTCTACAGTTGTGGAGAAGGCACACAAGAAAAAAAGGTACACTCGGGGAAAACTGAAAAAAAAAGTTTTTTAAACGAATATAACAAAAAAGTTATAACCTACTGTGATTTATATATTGCTTCAACAATATAAATTAACGAAACCTCAAGTGTATTACGAAGTTTACATGTATACAATACTGAACTTAAAACGTAAATTTTTAATAAAACGCGGCTAGTCTACAAGAACAGAAGCGTTTTATTTGTATTAAAAAAGAACATATCTCTACGTTTCAGTAGAGGCTTCAAAACAGCGAAAGGATACGGTTTTATACGAAGCGTCCCGAAGAGACCCGAGAGTGTCCGAACTGTTCCGGCGACGCCCGATCGCGTTCCCGAGAAGAGCCGAAGACATCCGAACGAAAAGCCGGAAGGTGCTACAAGAAAACAAAAGATCGTGAGACGCCCGAGTTTTTCCGAGGCCACCCGAAGTCACCCGAACGCGCGTGAAGTCACCCGAACGCTCCGCGAAAAGCCCGAAAAAAAAGATCTCCCGCGCGTGCTACACGAACAGAGGAGGCGGAAACATCCGAAAAGACCCGAACCGTTCCGATCTATCGCGAGGCGAGCCGAAGTCGCCCGATCGAGCGCGATCGTCCGCGGAAAGTCCGGAAAGCTTCGAGAGAGAGGAGGAGGAGGAAGGAGGTGGTGTGTGTGGTTCGTGGTTCGTGTTCGTGTGAGCGCCCCGCGCGCTGCCTGCCGCCGCAATGCCTGGCGGAAGGCGGGGCCTGGTGGCGCCGCAGAACACTTTCCTCGAAAACATCATCCGGCGATCCAGCTCGCAACGTGAGTACACTCTGCTGATCTGTTCATCAACTCTTATCACTTAATGAGAGTAGATTTTTCAAGTAGGTTTGTGCAGGGATTTTTAAAATGGTTACTGTGAAATAATGTTTTCTGCACAAAATGTTTGGTGTTTAATGATATTTGCTGTGCAAAAATGTTTGCTGTGCAAAAATGTTTGTTTGCTGGTCAAAAATGTTTGCTGTGAAAAAATATTTACTGTGCAAATAATGTTTGCTGGTCAACAATGTTTGCTCTGCAAAAATGTTTGCTGTACAAAAATGTTTGCTGTGCAAAAATGTTTGGTGCGCAAAAACGTTTGCTGTCCAAAACTGATTGGCTATGCAAAAACGTTGGCTGTGCAAAACTTTTGGTGTTCAAAGATGTTTGTTGTGGAAACAATGTTTACTGTTCAAGTAAGTTTGCCTGTGGAAAAAATTTTCCGGTGCAAAACTGTGACAATACCCACATTTTCCTACGCAATTAAGTTTTCTGTTTGAAAAGTTCGTTAACCAATCATTGATTAATCATAGATTTGTATAGCACTTTGAGAAATTAGGTTTTAGTTGGTGTAAAGAGTGCTGGCTCAGAACGATGAAGCACCTCTTTCTATGATGTTCATTCAGATCAATGCATATAATCTGATTTTAGGCGAGGTGCGTTAACCGAACTGTTGGTATCTATATCATGACTATCCTCTCTAAAGCGTTTGTAAATTATATCGTTGTTCTTTGTATCATATACATCGACTTATCCATTCCTGAACAAAATATTATTTATTGCTAAAATTTTATTGTCTAGTTCTCCTTAGCATTAGTACACCACATTGATGTGTTGATATTTAACTGGTAGAAATACTCATTACAGGTTTGGAAAGACATAACGCATCAGCCACAATTCTTCACATTCAATGAAAGTTATAGAAAATATTTTTTTCTTCCTCGCACGGTATAACAAATACTTAGTTTTGAAAATGTATACTTCCAAATGAATTATCGGGTACAAACATATAAGTATTTTAAAGTTTTTGTGTTATCAACTGGTTTTCCACACAGAAATATTGAAATTGTCAAATAGTGGTAAATGGGCTGGTGAGAATGAACTTTTTATTGGTGACCAAGTAGATAGAAGAATTCATAATCCATCAGTGGATAATGAATAGCATATCATTGCCTAAACAAATCAAATCTCTTTAAAATACTACAATACGCAAAAATATCAATGTTTTGTGTGTAATATTGCAGTTTATATTTCAAAATGTTTTGTGATATAAAGAACTAACTCAAAAACGCTTGTCAATCATTGTAAATAAACGTTTAAAAATTACTAACAACAGGAAGTGATAATACTCCGTAATATGACATAAAATATTTTATTTTTATTTTTGATGTCCTAGTTTACGAATTGAACGGTATTTTTATTGCAAAAAGTAACTATCAAAGGCTGAACGTTTATTCAGCCAGTGATTGAAATAGGAATGCATTTCCAAAAAATAGATATTACTTGTATTAGAGTTTCGTTTTTAATTACTTCCAGTTTTTCCTTAATCCATACATATAACATTTTTCGAATCTCGTTGAGTAAAATAGACCACACAGCTATATAAATGTAAATTAATTCGTTGTAAGACAACAATTCCATTATTTTAATGCCCGCTTTTCATTAGGACATAAAACACATGGTCATAAATCCGTTTTGCACACAAATAATTTTTTATGATCTGTTAGGTCTACAGGAAATTCCACTGGTAATATGTAACCAGCATTTGCCTCAGATGCTTTACAATCACATAAAACGAATATAGTTTTAATGAACAATTAATATATCAGGACAAGAACATGTTAACTAAGAACTTTGCAAAATTGTATTGACAAGATTCAGCAAATTTTTAGTTCTCAGTCTACTAACTTACGGAGTTTAGATTTTATATTTTCGTAAGAACCAGTTAAAATCATGTAATTAAAACTAATCTATTGTCATATAAAAAGTAGAGATAATTTTCTAAACTAATAAAGATATAGGTTAACATGATTTTAAACAACTTTTCCTATTACATTAAGTCATTTGCAAAACTAATAGATCCGCTTGTTAGTCAAATCTTGGTTTAACGAATCTGGTCATCATTATCGCAAATATCGTTCACAATACTAGTGGAATTTGGTGTCCTTAAACTTCGTCAAACTGATAATTCGTGAACTGGGAAGAATTTTCAATAATGCTATCTCATTTCCCTTTTGATTTACTAATTTGTCTTACATTCAACTTATACATATCCCGCCTATATATACCAAACCCAATATATAATGGAGTTTCTTATTTGTTTGGGGACCTGGAAAAATATGCTCTAGTGAAGTATTTTGATGTGCAATTACATGAAAAGCCTACCATTAAATACATTTTGCTATGTAGCAGGTTTAAAAAAATCACTATCGATATGATGAAACGAAGGTGGTCAAATGTACTCTATCTCCTATTATATCCTCGTTTGCACAGTTTCTTTTGGTATTATAAATTATTTGGAGGCCAATTTATTTGTTTGCTAATATGATGGTTGATACTCTAAACTCAGAAGCAGATTTTGACCATAATTTAATACTTATATTTCCTTCAAACTTAGAGCCTTCTCTCTGAAGATTTAAAACATCATCCCTTCTCACAACCGAATGTTAGATTTGAAGGAGAATTTAAAATTTAACAAGAATGCTTTTGAAGTTTCTGCGAATATTAGTGATTAGATGTTAAATAAATCGCTGATTAAGTGGCGTTTTGGTGCTCACTAATCACGGTTGAATTAAGCCCTTTGATACATGATGTAATCTTTAAAACACAAGCAAAAGAGCATTTTCTTCCTTGCATTATTTGTGACTAATCAACATTATAATACTACATGAATCTGCATGGGGGGTTTTCAACCAGCAACAATTATTTACCTGTACTGGGATCCAAAATCAGGGTTTGGGAAGCACACCATTCTCATTACCCCTGATACTACCAGCTTAGAAAATATAACGCATTTCTCTATGCTTTATGAATAAAGTTGAATCTTGCTTTTGTAAATTTCAATAATTCAGTTTTTTCAATGTGATTGTTTCAAGATCAAATTTTGAAGAACAGATTTCATTAGGAAAAACCTCCATCTTCAATATTGAAGTTGTGGGAATACACTAAACATATTTTGAATTTTACCATTTTCGAAAGTTCAGAGAATTCATGGACAATTAGATCTGCGCATTTTTATAAGTGTATACGTTTTTTATAAGTGTAAGTTTATATGTAATAATTGCTGTGTCCGAAAAAGGTAAAAATTTGGAAGAAATTTCAATTTTTGAGAATTTTTCAAGATGTTGAGGCTTCATGTACAGAATGCCCCCAAATCGAAACATCCGTTTCAAATTTGCAGGGTTTCTAAATCGATCTGAACGATCGAGAATGTCAATTTTAGAGAAAATCATCTGAATGGTTTACACGGACGAATGATCGAAAAGACAGAAGATATTTACGTAAAACTTTTTTACTCTATTTATCGATTACTCAAGTGGAAGGATTTCATTTAGGAGCAATATTTATCTACATTTTCTGTTTCTGATACCCATAATATGAAAGTGTCTGTCGCAAAATCGCCCGTTTGTGTTGCATCTTTCTCTTTACAAAGTATGTAGTATGTTGTAGGAGAAAAAGTGTTTTACAAAAATGATGTTTTCCTCTATTCGAAAACAAGTAAGAGTTGTGTAAAACTTTTAGAATGAAATGTGTGATGAATGTATAAGAAAATCATTTAATGAAGGCTATAGAAATGCGAAGGCGATTTCCGAGAAAGTGGTGTCAAAAAGGCAAGATTTGATTGAAAAAAATTGTCAAAAGAATGCGAGATGTTTCGCATTGAGCGATAGAAACCTCGGGAAGCAAATTGGTTGTGGAATCCGGAAACAACTGAAATGAGTTTTAAACAGAAGTGCGTTTGTGCAAGGACTAGTCAAATAAATAGCCAGTCACTCGCACCAGTATCCAGAAAAAATATTTAGGACTAGGAAAACTCATTATCAATAAAGGGGGTAAGCGAATCATGATAATATATGAACAAAAATATTAAGGAAAGAACGGAAAAGAAAGGGAGGGTGTAAAGATTCAAGGGAGAGTTAATAGAAAGACCCAAGTACCCGTTGCTTAATAAAGGCTACAGCAAAAGAAAATGCAATTTACACCAATAATGTGAAATTTAATTAGTTTTACTGTTGAAGTTACATTCGTAAAGATCAGAAATAGGAGGAAACTTTGGCCAAACAGTTTTTTAAACCTGCAATATTAATATTGTTAAATATACTAAGATGGATTTAATTATTTTAAAAACCTTCTGTATGAATTCATTCGATAAGCAAATGCTTCAATAATTAGGAAGAAACGCTTTATGAAGCATACCTTTAACCCACTTCCTACCGACATTTGGCACTCCCCCTCTCTGCAAGAGAACGTCAAAATAAGCGAGTGGACAAGTCCTTTAATGTATGCATGCAAATAGCCACTTATCCAGTGGGCAGTCGGCGTTATGCAAATGGAAAGCGTTTAAGTCCGGGAAAATTCCTGCATATCATTCTACGAAGAAATTGCAGTCCGGAGGTAGAGTCTTGTGACACTGTCGACCTTATGTCACACCGGGCGGTTGGTGTCATTTCCGATAAAACACGTGCATTAATTTTTGTTGCTGAGTTCCCCATTTATAAGGAATGTAAACCCCGGTTATGACCCTTACTGCATTTGCATTCGTGATATCTCACGTCACATTTTGATAGAAAGGAGTAATGTTAGTGTAAAACGATGGAGATTACTATTATTTTTATTTATTGGGTCATTTGTTACACATTTTTTACTCATTACAAGTCAAAAAGTAGCTAGAAAAAATTCCTTGAAGCGATTAGACAAATGTTAACGTAAAAATGAGAGATTAGTATTACTTTTATTTTGTGGGTTATTTATTACAAAAGTTTAACCCTTAAGTGTAAAAGGTTAAACCCTTAAACCTTTATTTTATTACGCACCAGGGTCCTTAGGACCCTGGCTTAAAATTAAGTTTGAACAGGCATGAAATAAACAATAATATTTTATTGTTTTGTATTTTATTTTATTGAAATAATTTAGGGAAAATATTTAGAGACTTTGGATTATTTAGAAATTTAAAAATTAAGATTAAAAAGTACAAGAAAATATAAAGATGCGAAATACGTATCATAAGGTCTTCCTAAGTTCTTCGTGTGATAATGATGCAATCTTATGCTGTAATGTGATGTATGACACGAATGTCGTACAACTTTTGTTTTTATTTTTTGTTTAACTCTCGGTTTTTTGGTGAAATGCGACATTCTGATGTTGATAATAGTTCTCAAGAGGCTATGATTTAGTTGTAATCTTACCTACATTATGAAACCACTATTTGTTTTTAATATGAGGCATTGTTTTTTAGCATTTGTATGTTATTAGAACATTTCTGTTCCAGTAATTTATTATCTAAGTTTAGTGAAGTTTAGATAACCAAAGTGGATAAATGTAGTTTATGCTCGGTCTCTGAGGAAAGAGCTGATGACGGGGTGAAAGTATTAGCTGATTTCATTACATGACGTCGGATTGTACGCACGTCGGTACCTTAAATAGTGTTGAGGAATCTGTTGAAATATGAATTACAGTTTATGGATTTTCCTTTTTTAGTATTCGCACGTAATGGAAACATTTCCTTAGACGTGCCTATATCACCTCGAGTTTTTGTGACCCTCTGAATTTTTAATGAGCTTGAAAGTTCTTTCTTCTTATCCTCCTTCCCCTGCTCCTCCACTTCTTCTTCCTCCTCCTCCACCTCCTCTACAATGACCTCCACAACCCCTTCATTCTCCTCGTCTAATTTCTTCGCCTCTTCTTCCTCTCTCAACTTTTCTCTTCATCTTTCCTTTCCTCCTCCCCCTACTCTTCCTTTTACCTTTCCTCTTCATTTCTCCCTTCCCTTGGTATACTCCTCCCCTTTCTTTTTTGCCCTTCTACTATTTTCCCTCATCGTCCTCTTCCTGCTCTTTCTCCCTTTCTTCTATTTCCTTCATCCGTCTCTTCCTTCAAACTTTCTCCTCGTCTTCGTTTTCTTCGTCTTCTTTACCTTCGTCTTCTTTTTCCTCGTATTCTTTCTCCTCGTCCTCTTTCTCTTCGTCCTCCTCTTTCTCTTCGTCCCCCTCTTTCTCCTCGTCCTCCTCTTTCTCCTCGTCCTCCTCTTTCTCCTCGTCCTCCTCTTTCTCCTCGTCCTCCTCTTTCTCCTCGTCCTCCTCTTTCTCCTCGTCCTCCTCTTTCTCCTCATTTCTCCTCGTCCTCCTCTTCCTCTTCGTCCTCCTCTTTCTCTTCGTCCCCCTCTTTCTCCTCGTCCTCCTCTTTCTCCTCGTCCTCCTCTTTCTCCTCGTCCTCCTCTTTCTCCTCGTCCTCCTCTTTCTCCTCGTCCTCCTCTTTCTCCTCGTCCTCCTATTTCTCCTCGTCCTCCTCTTTCTCATCGTCCTCCACTTTCTCTTCGTCCTCCTCTTTCTCTTCGTCCTCTTTCTCTTCGTCCTCCTCTTTCTCTTCGTCCTCCTCTTTCTCTTCGTCCTCCTCTTTCTCCTCGCTCTCCTCTTTCTCCTCGCTCTCCTCTTTCTCCTCGTCCTTCTCTTTCTCCTCGTCCTTCTCTTTCTCCTCGTCCTCCTCTTTCTCCTCGTCCTCCTCTTTCTCCTCGTCCTCCTCTTTCTCCTCGTCCTCCTCTTTCTCCTCGTCCTCCTCTTTCTCCTCGTCCTCCTCTTTCTCCTCGTCCTCCTCTCTTTCTCCTCGTCCTCCTCTTTCTCCTCGTCCTCCTCTTTCTCCTCGTCCTCCTCTTTCTCCTCGTCCTCCTCTTTCTCCTCGTCCTCCTCTTTCTCCTTCGTCCTCCTCTTTCTCCTCGTCGTCCTCCTCTTTCTCCTTCGTCCTCCTCTTTCTCCTCGTCCTCCTCTTTCTCCTCGTCCTCCTCTTTCTCCTCGTCCTCCTCTTTCTCCTCGTCCTCCTCTTCCTCCTCTTTCTCCTCGTCCTCCTCTTTCTCCTCGTCCTCCTCTTTCTCCTTCTCCTCTTCAGACGCTTTCGCCAAAAAAGCAGGGGCGGCGAGCGCCACGCACAAGCCTCTGAAAGCCGCGGGAATCCGGCCGAGCAAAGAGCTTGCGCGGAAAGAGAGGTCTCTCCGCCTCGCCTATCTCCCTCCCCACCTACAGGCGACTTACTCCTAATTCCACCGCGAGAGCGCGCAGTGAAGACCCGCATGAGAATTTAGATCTTTTTTTAACCGCTCAGAACAGTACAGCCAGTTCACAAAAACTTGGCATTATCCCTTCAGTGGACGGAATGTAATAGGCCCATGGTGTTCTAGTGTCCTGTTATACAATGCTAATACTTTTGGTTAAAAGTCACGTAAACCATAATTTTGTATCGTTACCAACAAAATGAACCGATTTTGTTGTTTAATGAATTAACTACTCGGGTTATTCAGTATTTAAACAGACAATATTTTTAGTGAAGTGCTTAATGTAGGCAGCTAAAAGTTTTGTGATAGTTTCCCACCTTGCAAGTGCTATTCAGCTGTTCAATTTATAGTCTCATCCACATAATCTCTAAAGTCGTAGTTATTAAGAGAAGTTCTATGATCCGATTTTTAATTTTCGTAAATTTTACGTCCATCACAAATATTCGTTTGGTTGAACGAACAATACGGTAGTAATTGCATTAATCGTGCAAGATCTATCGTAAGTGGCACGTTCAAGGCGTCAGGCAACAGCGTTGATCTCGACATTAGAATTTCGTATTGATTTACAAATCAGAGAAAATCGACGACTTATATTTAAACAAATGGCTGAGAAATATCGCAAAAGTGTTGCCACAACCCATTACATCATTCCAAACAAACTGAACTATTTTCTGTGCAACGTTTTTTGACTAGTATTATATCTTCTCCCCTCCTGGTGAGAGAAACAGTTGAACGTAAAAGCTTGCAGGGAGCAGTGATGACAACATTCCAAATACATCTGCATTGGCACGAAGTAGTAGCTCTTTGCAACTGAATGCGATAATTCTTGTTCATGTTCTTTCTCGAAAAATCTTAACAAACTGTACAGGTCCTCTAGAGACACTTCAAACTTCTGACAAGTTAAAAGAACTTGTACTCGTATTTGCAGCGAACGTAAATATTCGTCAATTGCGAACGTTGTGAAGGCATGCGATGTGGAAAAAGAGAACAATATTCTGACATATTCTCTAAGTAATGTTTGACTTCTGCCTATACTAAAGCAAGTACTTCAACTGTATGGAGCATAAAGGGACACACCCAATAATCCTTTAAATTATTCTGAAAAGGCCTGGTAAAAAGATAACATTTCAGGAGACCAATTTTTAATACTATATAATTATATTGTTTTACGTGTCACCAACTTTTCATAGATCTTCCGCGTGAAAAGGTTAATTTATGGTATTTTAAGTCTTTAATATAGTTTGTCCAGGCTGACACACTGAGAAAAAATTCATTATAATAATACAAGATTCGTCATTTCAGGCGAAAGAAGTCAGTATATTTTCCAGGTCAAGAAATTAACCAGTCATGCAATAGATTGAAATGTAGCTTTGACTTTGATTTTTCAGAGGCTGGCATTGCTTAAAATCTCTACTAGCCGGTTTTATATCAAGCACCCCTACTCTACCCACATTTCCGCAAGCCAACGGTCAAAAACAGTTGCGCGGGTATCACCGTAAGACTTGTGCAAGGTGGATGTCAATGTAGTTTACTGTCCATCACAAAGATGAAGGACTTAGCATTTGCCCCGAGTTAAAAAATGTTTCAATTTTCAAAGTGACGAACTTTTGAACGGGATGGTAAAATGTGATGAAACTTGGATAAACTATTTTGAAACGGAATCGAAACGTCAAAGTGTGCAGTGTTAACCCTCAGGATCACCAGTCCGGATGAAATTCGAAACGCAACAATCTGCTGATAAGATCTTATTAACCATTTCTTGGAGAGCCCATGATTCAAGGAAACGTTCATTAGGGGTTTGAGGCACTAATCGATCTTCTCTGAATGTACCTTAAACACCTCAGAATGGATTTTAATAAATTTAAGAATCTGTGACTACTCAAACGAAAGTGTTGAGTTAATGAAATTTCGCAATTCACGTTCGGCTCGAAAGAAACCTAAATATTTTTAATCTTGGGAAACCTTTAAAACGTTTTAAAAACTAATACACATCATTTAAACAGCGCGTCAGGAAGTCTCCCCACAATGGCACCTTGGTGCTTGGATCAGAAATTATGTTGGTAGCATAATTGTGTAACAAAAGAAAACGTAAATACAGCACTCACCACAATCATAACAGATGTTAGAAGTGTCTCCTTCACTTGTTTCCCAGTGATCTGTTTGCTAGCAACATCATTGTCATTTTTAATTGGAGGTCCTGACTCGGCCCAGTGCAGAGAGAATTTCCTGGTGCACTATATTATTTATCATTATTAAAATACTAAAACAATAAAGATGATTTATGTAAAATTTAAATAGCAAGTATGTATATTTATAATTTAGAGAACACAATTGATAAGTGGATTTTGTGTAGGAGAATCTAATGATCAATAATTGCTAAATATCATGAAACAATTGGAATTTATTAAAAAATTAAGAAACGAAAATAATTTTAAAAAATCGTGTTATCAACGATATATGTGAGTTGCAATAACTCCTTGGAAAATTCATGTTAAATTATTAAATTGTGACCAGGTTTGTTAATGAAAAAGTAGCCGTTGTCTGGTTGTAAGATAATGTACTATAAAATAGAGAAGAAATGCACTAAAATTAAAAATTTTAAAGTATCTGTTGACAGTTTTTTTGAGTTTATTTATTGATTATAACCATAAGAATGACATTAAATATCATCGCAAACATTCATATTGTAATACACTTCAAATCTTTCAAAGCCCTATGCAAATTGCGTTACTGGGCATCATCATCAGAACGACCCAAACATTCCCCATTCGGTCACTGAGTTAGAAAAGAGTCTTAGTACTGCGGTATTTCACTGTCTTCGCTGGCGTAGAGGGCTTAAGTGCTTTTAGTTTCGTTCTTCGCAGTGTGAAGAAATACGACGGTCCATAAGTTCGTTCGCACCAAGGCGAAGGAATGGGTGAGGAAATTAAGCGTGTGATCTGTTTTCTCTTTTCACCATGTTTGTTCATTTTCGCGTCGTCAGTAGATTTGGCTGTGACCATTCAGAAGTTATTTATAATGTAAGTGGAATGCAACGCGCTGTTTTTTGAAGAAAGATTAGCCAAGAAATTATTCTACTTCTACAAATGCAACATTAGAATCAATGATTGACATTAAAAATTAATATTAAATTGCAATAATTTGAACTACTATTAATTTCTTATTATTGATAATGTGAATAAAACATGAATATCTGTGAAAACAAGTATCACGAATACGAATCGGTCTATTTTAATGTGTGATCTTGAATGAAAATTGTTTAATATCGAAAGTTAAAAATTTATTTTAGAATTGTTCTTTTGTGGTTTATTCAATAATACCAATCTATTTTTATAATATAGTTTAGTTTTAGAATATATTACAAAAGATATATTTAGAAGTTTTGTTAGTATTAAAATAATATGAAATAAATGCAACTAGCCTAAATATTGAGAAATATTTTAATTAATTGTTGATATATTTATTTATCTTCAACCCCACGCCTTCATTTTAATTAGTTTGACATGACTAAAAGTGGAATGAAGGTAAAGCAATTCACTGTGTGCTGAATTTATTTTAGCAGCTCTGACTTCGAAAGATTAAGTAAAACGGATGGAGAAATGAATATGATTGTCCTCAAGAATTCAAAGTAACAATACGACAACGCCCGAGAAATTCTATTCGCCCAAAAATTATATTCACCCATTCTATTCGCCGAGAAATACTGTTCTGAGAGCAAACAGTAATGTAATCAATTCCGATGTTCCTGTTCTACAAATCATAATTTATAAGGTAAGGTAAGATGTCATCATAAAGTCCAAGAAATATCTAAAAAATATGTGTGTAAATGTTTAAAACTATATCAAAATCATAATAAAAGTGATATTTCCAAGAAAATTGTTCGACATGGCTTCATCGTCTAGTTGTGAAAACTGCTCAAGCGATCCACAAAGAAACCAAAGGATCAGTTATGGTGGCAGAACTTGCAGTAAACAATTTGCGTACTAACGTTTTTTAGGCGTTAGTCGAATAAACATGGGCATTGTGACCGGTCCAAGTGTCGAAACATTCCGTTTACGTATTGAATCTGTCTGTCTGTACTTGGCACGACAGCCCGGTTCAATGCCTTCCAGGAGCGCCTCAGCCTCGCCACGAGATAGGAGGCCGTGCGCGATCTTTCCTTTCTCTTCCTTGTCATATCCTCACCCTTTACCCCCCCACACACACGCTTACACTTACATTCACTACACTACCACATATTTCGGGAGACCGGTCGAGAGCTTAGAGCTTGTCCCGGATTGGGCGGTGCCTCCCTGATGGGAGATACCTGGTTGAGGAAAAACCAAGAAGCCCACGTGTAGGTCGGCTGTTCTCAACACTTACTCACGCATACACTGAGATGCACTACACTACCACACATGCCGTGAGATCTGTCGGGAGCTTAGAGCTTGTTCCAACTGGGGCGGTGCCCCGCTGGTGTGAGATACCTTGTTAAGGAAAACTTTGCTAGCGTAGGTCGGCGCCGGATCTCCCCATCCAGCGGGGGAAGATCACCGCCACCTACCGAAAAAATCCACTACATCTATGGGATTAATATCCTTGTACTGTGCAGCCAGAAGTTGTTGTGGCCAGAATCACTGATCAATCTGTCCAAAAAAAAAAAACAATCAGTTGTTCCGTCTCTGTCCATTTCTCTTAATTTCTTTTCGTCTCTTTCCCTCTCTTCTCATTTCTATTTGTCTCTGTTTGTTTCTGTCCATCTGCTGTAATGTATCATCGGACATAAAATAAGTAACGTTCACAAGAGTGAGATGTAACACCATATCATGCTCTGTTCCTTCACGTCCTAGTTCCTTGCGCCTCTATCCCTCTTGTCCGTTCTACCTCATCTATCGCATTCCACCAGGGCAATACGTTGATTGACACACGCGGATAAAACTCCACGCGACATTGCCGTTCGATTGATTGATGTTTCCACTGCGACGTTCATTACTTTTGTGTAGTGAACGTTACATCCGGAGAGATGGCGGAGATTCCTTCCTCACTGAATGGTGAAATCCAAGCAAATCTACACGTATTGCGGGGGTTTTCCAACCAGATATCTTCCGGCAGTGGGGCACCGACCCAGCCGGGACAAGTTCTAAGCTCTGGACCGGTCTCCCGACATGTGTGGTAATTTAGTGCATGTTAGTGTGAGTGTAAGTAAGGGGTAAAGATGACAATGGAGAGGAATAGATATTACGCGTGATCCGTGGCCCGTTTGGTACGGTACTGCACCAGCATTTGCTGGCATTGACCAAGGAAAACTCGAGCAGAGCAGTCGACCAATAGAATTATTTTCTAAGCAGTGGCTGAATTCAACCCAGCTGTACAGTCATTGTCAAAAATCCGTCATCAGCACCAGATACCTAAAACCTCCCGATCAATGACGTTGCGATGACAGGTATCATGCTCATAAATAATACTGATCGATCGATATTTTCATGTGTGCTATAGTAGAGGTACGGAAACGGAGCATAAATCCTTAAGGGAGCCAGAAACGGCTTGCAACACTTCCCGTCGACTCTCACAATTCCATCCGTCTCCCGCAGCGGTCCTCTCTCCGCATAGTGGGTGTGGAGAGGGCGGTTCGTCCCCCGCCGACCGCGCTTCCGGCCACGGGTCTCTGACGTCATTAGCCCACTTCCGGCGCCTTCGCTCTCTCTCTCTGCGCCGCCCCCGCGCGCTAATTGAGGGCAAGGGCCCCGCGGCCGGTTCCGCGGGAAAGGCCTTCGCCGCCCGGGCACGCGACCTGCCTGCCTGCGCCACGCGGCGGTCTGGCCCAGCCCAGCCCACTGGCCCCTTCTTCCTCGCTCCGCCTCGCCCCGCCCCGCCCCGCCCCGCCCCGCCCCGCCCCGCCCCGCCCCGCCCCGCCCCGCCCCATTTCGCACCGCCTCCCCTACCTTTCTCCGCCTGTCCCCGCCTTGCTCCACCGTACTCCACCTCGCCCCACCTGGCCCCGCCTCACCCTAGCTCGCCTCTCCCCGCCTCGCCCTGCCTCGCCCAGCCTCGCCCCGCTTCGCTCCGCCTTGCCTCGCCCCTCCCCGCCCCGCCCCGCCTCGCTTTGGTCGCCCGCCTCGCGCCAGCTCGATCTCACCCGGCATCGCCCGCCCGCCTCGCCCCGCCTCGCCCCGCCTCGCCACCTCGCCCCGCCTCGCCCGCTTCGCTCCGCCACCTCACCGCTTCGAACCGCCCGCCTCGCCCGCTTTTGCCCCGCCCGCCTCACCCGCTTCATCGCTGCCGGTCTCCAGCCGCTTCCCCGCCCGCCTCGCCTCCGCTTCGGCCCGCCCGCCTCGCGCGCCGCTTCGAACCGCCTCGCCCGCTTCGCCCCGCCCGCCTCACAACCTCGCCCCCCCCCGCTTCGCCCCGCCCGCCTCGCCCCCACCGCCCCGCCTCCCCACACTTCTCCCCTCCACAACCCGTCTCACCCACCCTGTCTAACCTCAACCAGCCGGGTCCGCGCCAACTCCCCGACCTCAGCCTCCCCGTCCATCCCTGCTTCAGCTCGCCTCGCCCTGCCTCGTCCCAGCGCCGCCCAGCCTCGCTCTGTCGCACCACGTCCCACCCCATCCTGCACTGGCCGCCTCGCCCCGTGCAACCCAAATCCACCCCTCCATTCCCCGCCACGTCCCGTCCCGTTCCGGCACCCTCTCCCCGCTCCGCCCCACCTCTCCCTGCTCCGTCCTGCCCAGCCCCCCTAACACGCTCCACCCTAACACGTCCAGCCCAACCCCACCCCTCCCTTCCCCGCTACGTCCCGTCCCGTCCCGGCTCGGACCCCCTCTCCCCGCTCCGCCTCACCTGTCCCTACTTCGTCCTGCCCATCCCCGCCCTAACACGCTCTGCCCTGACTCACTTCGAATTCCCCTATCTTGCTCCATCTCGCTCCGTCCCAACACGCTCCGCTCCCCCGCCCAACTCGCCCCGCTCTATCCCACCCCTGCCTTCGGAGCGGAAGTAAAGCCGGCTGTCCCATGTTAGTAGATTTACTGCATGTAAAAGATCCTCAAGCCTCAAAGAAACCTCTGAGCTAAATACCAATTGTCTGTTTCGTCACCAAGTAATACCTTTTTTCTCCCCAATTTTGTGAAAGGAGAGTAACGAAATTAGCGTGGTCAGGCGGAAGAGCAGGCCTCGCCACGTAAAATAAGGCACATTCAATTCAATTCAATACGGAGGTACATGCAGAAAAAACACCTCCACGTCTCGCCAACCCACCATGGCCCTCCGCGACATGTCTCGCCGCCACATCCCGCCCCTCTTGGCCCAGATGAGGTGCCGCAGGGGTGTGCCGAGGGTTCGAGTTCCGACGGTAGAGGATTTCGACACGAGCTAAGTTACGTCGAATTCCGTCGCTGTTTGCAGAATTATTCTACCTGCCTGCTCACCTGTCAATGCCATTCCAATTCACGGAGAGCATCAATGATGTAGGTGAACATCGACGCCAGTCAATAGTATTTGTTTAAGAACTAACTAGTGAGAACCCGCCAAAATTTGACGGTGAGATCTGAGATAAATGTAAAAAAAGGTGCCCACACTAATGTTCACAATATGTTGCGTTGTTTGGATCTTCAGGGTATAACGAAAATATTTTGTGATGTGGAGTTTCCACACTTTTGAACATGTATGGCCCATGACCAGGTTGGAATGAAATATCGGCACCAAATGCCACAAAAGGAAGAGCACTATTATACTGACGAATATTATTTGTTAAGTTTTTCCATGTGTCATCATCTCCTATAAACAACTGTTTGATTTCTTCTGGCATATTGCTCGAAGGTATACTTATTTTTCCATTTAAGCAACACAGAGTAGATCGTTTGCAGAATTTCTCTCACATGGAAAGTACAAAGCAAAACAAAACTGACATTTCATAGACAACGACCCAACAGAGAACGAAATGACCTCACTAACACGACTTCTACGCTGACTTTCTCTTTCCCTGCGTCCACTTAATGTACGTTTGCGTCTTTTGGGGCGCATGGGCAACGATTCGGAATTCGACATAACCTGTGTACAACTTCACTACTTAAGTACAACCAAGCAAAACCCACTGCCCGAATGTTCTCTACAAAATACACCACAAAAGCAAATACATACCAACCATCTACGCCACAATGCAATTATTACACTGAAACAAAACCTTGACAAATTGTAAACAAATCTCAACAATCAAAACCAAACATCAAGCAGCGCCACCATGAAGCAGCTTTGGAAGAAAATAATTGACTATTGATAAGCGTACTATTAAAGAATGATTTAATTAATTAATTGACGCCGTAAATGTTGGTGAATCAACACAAACAATATCTGATGACACATCTAGCGATCACATTCTTTCATTTAAAGGAAAAAATACTACAATCGGTTCGGTAGAAGCTCTAAACGAAGCCATGGCAGAATACCTTATTTTTTTAAATATATGGATGATTCATGTATTTAGTAATATAAATTACATTCTTTTGCCGCCCGTTTCTGTGAAAATATGTTCAGTGTTTGAGGTATAGCTAGGTCATAAATAGTCTGAATATTTTCTGTACTTGCAGTTAATTCCATGGGAGCATATAAAGCAACATCCTTCTTCTGAAGAATTATTTCAACATTCTCTATGCTCCCTCTGCATAACGTAGCTACTCAGCCCGATAATAACATAATATTTTAAAGTGTTTTTAAGAGGTCTTGCTGTAAGAGAACAACACATTTTCCCAAAGCCATTACGCATAGCTCCATTTTCAAATTATTTTGTGAAAACTGACGTTGAAGGACGAAACAATCCCTTAGAATTATAAAATGTTCTAATATATAGAAATATAATACAAAGAATATTTTATATTCTTTATAATATTTAAAATAAAATTCTAAATGATGAAAACATTACTCTTTTCTGGAATAAATATATAGGGGAAAAGCTTAATGAGTTAACACACCTTCATTGGTATATGACCGTTGAGTAACGTTATATATATTCAAACATCAAAAGTTAATTATCTTTCTTCGTTGTAGAACTCGTATCTTATGAGTAAATGCGGTATTGATAACAGAAATAGTACACAAGATCAAATGTTCCTATAAATGAACAAAAACTTCATTTTTGAGTGTGGCCAGTTGCATCACGCACTGAGAAACATGACATGTTGGTCATATAAATGTTCTCTACACGCGATCCATAACCGTAAGACCTATAGCCAGAAAAGAGAGCAATGACCGATTGAATACGTAACCTCGCAGATTGTCGATTGTTCATAAATAAAAGATGTGAACAGAAGGTGAGGAAGAAGCGTTGACTTGAAAATTTGTTTCTGATTCATGAGAAGGATTTCGTAAGGTTGAATCCCTCTTTCACGGTGAGTGCTTCACTGTATGTAGTTTTGGGTCCATACAAAGTTTCGTAGGTCGGGGTATCCTAGGTTTCTCTGCAGAATATGGAGTATTTTCTTACTGCATTTTAATGCGTGGATGAAAGTCGATTTGGATGGGGTTCCTAGACGTTACCTGCTTCTATAGATGGAATTCGGTAGATCGCGCTGATGTACTGCGAGCAGCTAACACAAGATGTTGTACTTTCTGTAAGACCATTAGGATTTTTCATTGCTTTATGTGCCTCTGATGTTGCATGTTACATTTAAAATTGTTTCACATTTCGTTAATCACTTCCTAGAATCTAACAACTTAAAATTTAAATCGAGAAGCTATTGGAGTGATGTCGTAAGTTTATGCGGACAGAGGTATGATCTGGGTTGTCTGGGTGACGCTGCATCAAAAACAGAGGTACCAAAATTTCAACCATATCGTTGTCTTCTTCAGGCACTACAGACCTGAAGAAGGCCACAATATAATAGCTGAAACGTCGGCACCTCAGTCTTTGAAGTGACGTCACCCGCACAGCCCAGATCACGTTATTGGAGTGTTTGGTAGGGACCACGCGACTTGTTGCATTTCATAACATCTGGATAAAAGGTAAAAGGGGTCTTCCCCGTGACGCAAGATGTCGAAGAGAGATTTCATCATCGTTATTCACTTTTCAAAACGAAATTATATGAACCCTCGAGGGGACGCGCTATTGCGTGAAGTGCGACATTTGTAAATTGTTTGCTCCCTTGAATTTTCGTGGAAATCAATAGAATTCAAGTCGCAGAATTCCAATATCCGATTGTTAGGCTTCGAATGGGGTCTGAGTGACTTCTGTAAACATGAAGAAAACCCTCTTATTGCGCTCTCTATGGTTGCCTGCGTTGGCCGTTGCACTCAGCACCACTCATGTCCCCCCCCTGTGAGTGAGTACTGATGCCCACGCTAGCGTTTGTATCTACTGTAGGATGCCCCTACTGGAGTATGATGAATAGGAGGTCCCTTTTATAATACGTTACTGCTATAGGATGTCCCTATTATGAAATATTCTTACCAAAGAATGACCTTTCAATAGAATGTCCCTACTAAAGTATGTTCCTGCTGTAGGGACAGATCATGCAGGGGAAGATTTGGTTTTGTGTAGAACTTCTAGAACACACCTGCACGATAAGGGTTCAAGATTTACGTTTCGCCTACCCAGAAAATTTGTTCCCCATGGACGAAAAGAAAGAACAATTTTTTATTGTAGCGGATGCAGCATGTTTTGAATTATTTTTTAAGAAAATCACTGTCAGAATTGGGACATTTGGAATATCTTGGGGTCAACAAGTGTATTGCTTGTCGTTGTTCACAACAGATATTCTGGAACGGTTCCTGGGGGAGCTGTTTGTTATAATGTTGTCGGTACATCAATATATTAAGTGCTGGGCTTGTAAATTTAATTTTTCGTACTGTTGTAGTATGTTAATGCCTCATCTGCTGGTATCGGTCTCAATGAAGCATGTCTTGCAATGACGATCTCGCAAAATCTGTGAAAAATTCTCATTAATTTCATCATGCATATACCGTCGCTCCAGTTATTTGAATTTTCTCATTGAAATGTAGGTGATATGCAATAACTGTCCTCAAAGTTTTCACGATTATATTACAGTTTGCAATTTAAATTTGATTTCTTTTTCTTTTTCATTTTCGTACTGGATCCAATGTGTGAACAATTCCACCAGCTCGGAAAACAGGAATTCTACATTTTTGTCGTCTTCTCTTAAGAGTACTGCTGTTATAATGTATGTTGTTGACATTGATAATGGTGATAGAGATAATGTGATGAGTAATAGATGAAGCTGGGGAAACCCTAGGAAACTACCAGGAATCCGCTTCTTGGGGCGAAAATTCCTCCGGTATTGAACACCACTTAAAGATGGAAAGCGTGGTCTGAATTGTTCAAGTTCATCGTAAATGATACATTCTTTATTGACAACTTTTCTCGCAAATCCCAATGTATACACCGGGAGCGGTAGCTCAGTGCATCAACTGATGTCACTGCAACGCCTCTGACCGGGAGGTCCTAGGTTCGAGTCCTGACGGCGGTAGGATTTTCGACACTAGCTTTCCAGCTAGGTCGAATTCAGTCGCTATATGGAGGAGAATTCTAGCGGCCGGCTGCTCTGATCGGTAGTTTTCCGTGGTTTCTCCGATCAACACCAGGCGAATGCCGGAGCAGTACCCTACCAAACGGGCCACGGAGCGCGCGCGATCTGTCCTTCCTCTTCCTTGTCCTATCCTCTCCCCTTACACTCACACTTACACTAACATGCACTACACTACCACATATTCTGGGACATCGGTCGGGGGCTTAGAGGTTGTCCCGGCTGAGGCGGTGCCCCGCTGGTGGGAGAGTCCTGGTTAGGGGGAAACCCCACTAGCCGGCGGTAGGTCGGCGCCGGATCTCGCCATCCGGCGGGGAAGATCAGCGCCATCTCCCGATAAAAAACATGCACTAGTTAAGGCGATAAAAACATGCACTACACTAACGGGACTAATGACCATAGCAGTTGACGCGCCCGGAAACACGAAAAATCAATCAATCAATCCCAATGTATACGAGTTCTTTCGAGGCCCTATCGGCGATCGTGAAACGAGGAGTTAAGGCGCGAGGTATGCAATCCGGAGCATAGTACACTCATGTATCGCAGATTGCATCGTTCGCAGGCGCTTTCTGAGAGCAACGAGCACGAATCTGCGAGTTCTAAGATCGCAAGAACATGTGTTTCTACTTCAGTGTTACTATCCAGGTGGCCGAGATCACTAAGGCATAACTGCCATGGATCTCTCCGATCGAAGGATCGCGGGTTCGAGTCCTGCCTCGGGCATAATTGTATTTGTTTCCTTTCACCCCTTATCACCATATTACTATATTCAGTTTATAGATATCCCTTACGTTAAATCAATAGAGGTCGTAAATGACCTCGTAGTTAATAGGACATTAAAAAATAGTATTGTTACTTTTGTTCTGGACATTACCATTTGGTATTGATACTGCTGAACCTAGAAAACCGTGAAATTGATATCAAAACTGGGGCATCGCTATAAGAGAAAAATGTGTAGTACAAATATATCTATAGGCCTACATTGTACTCTAATTTCTTAACATTTCGTACATCTTAGTAGTGTTGTCACAGAGGAAGGAAATATTCCGCTAATTTAAATGAGTAAACGATTGGATCTTTGTAACCAATATATATGAACTCATAATTTATTAATTTGTTTTCTTAGTATTTGTTGTGTTGCAAGTTTTGGAATGTTGAATGTGTTGTGAAATAACACAACTGAGTAATATAATAAATAATAACTAATTTCATTAATGTGTTAAAAGTGCATGTATTGAGTGCATTTACGTCAGCCAAAATTTTATCGTTCTTACAAACTTCGAATGACCGTAAAAATTTGAAGTAAACTATGCGGCCTCCGCTCTTTTATGAAGTGTCAGTAGTTTATGTAGATGCCGAGAAACTCGGGGGAAATACAAAAATAATAAAACAGAGTCGAATTTGACTAAAAACAAAATCATTTGATTGAGTTATTTCACCTATTCTCATACTGTGCGTACCAACTGTATTCTCATTCCCAGTACGTCACTGCTCACGACATAGTTGGCGACACAGAAGACAAGGCTCCAAGGAAGCGGTCATTCGCCATTATCGCGATAGAGCCCGCAGAAAGTAGACTCACGCCAGTGCTCGCTATCTATCTCTCAGATGTAGCTACAATATTTTGTGAATGCGAATGATCTGAAGGTTCATTTACTGAAATACATATTTTATTCAGTTTGTACATGTCCCCCAATGCAATTGTTTATGAATTCTCTACTGCAAGGCTCACAGTTTTATTTCCCTACAGACGTCTCCTATCCATCTTTTTTCTTCTTGGGAAGAAATTGTGACAGTTGATCCTGGATAACACAGATGATTTACATACTCTGAATAAGCACTTATCGTATCGGCTGAACATACCATGATCGCTTAGGCTATGAGCTCACAACGCACTAGTTGATTCATTGATTTTTTCGTGTTTCCGGGTGCGCCAACAGCTTAGGTCATTAGTCCCGTAAGCGTAGTGCATGTTTTTTTCGCGGAAGCTGGCAGTAATCTTCCCCCACTGGATGGCGAGATCCGGCGCCGACCTACCGTCGGCTAGTGGAGTTTCCCCCTAACCAGGACTCTCCCACCAGCGGGGCACTGCCCCAGCCGGGACAAGCTCTAAGCTCCCGACCGGTCTCCCGGAATAGGTGTAAGTGTCATCCATGTAAGTGTGTGTGCGTGTAAGGGGAGAGGATAGGACGTGGAAGAGGAAGAACAGATCGCGCGCGGTCCGTGGTAGGGTACTGCTCCGGCATTCGCCTGGTGTTAATCCGAGAAACCACGGAAAACTACCGATCAGAGCAACTAGAATTCTCCTGCACACATCGATTGAATTCGACCCAGCTGAAAAGGTAGTGTCGAAAATCCTGCCACCGTCAGGACTCAAACCTAGGACCTACCGGTCAGAGGCGCTGCAGTGACATCAGTTGCAACGCACTGGTGCTAATACACGCAACATATATGGCAGATATCGCTCAGCGCATCTATCAATTTTCAACATGCTCACGGGAAATGATTGAACAAAAGGATAAAAATAGAAGGAAAAGCGTTGTCAGGACAGTACAATGAAGGAACACATGAAATATCAGACCACTAATGCATCGCAGTATTTCAAGAACTTAAAATTGCCGTGGCTCGGATCTCACAGATTTATTTCTGGCACTCCCGGGTTAAGCATTTGCTATTCACGCATTGCCTTACGGAGCAAAATCTTTCTTGATTTTCTTGGTATGTAAAGATCTGTTGTACTGCATATACATACTGTATATGCAGTACTGTATAACTGTACTGTAATATGTACTGTATAACCTATTGTTGGTTAGTGCAAATTTTGTGAAGACTGTTTTGAAGTTAAAGTATTTCATTTATTTCAATGATATAAGAGAGTGTGTTCAATTAAATCGATACCGATTGTTCTGTTGTAAGTGTCGACAACAATGAAAGATATAGTACAGTACACAATCAAATATTGTATCGAATAATGTATCTGAACGTTTCTAGTCGTAATTCATTTCTGGACGAGTAGAACGGATTTATGATGAGATTTTAAACATTTTCACAAGTAATGTGCTGTTTCCAATATACCAATAATTGTCTGCATCAGTTGATATTGTTTTTGACCAACAGATTTCGTGTAGGGAGTGGTGATTTTCTTGCTCAACCTGTAAAGGGAAAAACCCTTAATGGTCTGGTATTCTTCTCCATGTTCTTGTTCTTGTTCTTGTTCTTCTTCTTCTTCTTCTTCTGTGCCTTCTTATTCGCCTTCTTCTTCTTCTTATCGTTATTAATAAATAAAATATAAATAAGAATAAAGAAAATTGTTGATATTATTTTGAATTAATCTTGTGGGTTTAGATAGAGATATTAAATCAAATGTGCCTGTTTTAGTTTACTTCTCATATAATAAAATAATATTGAATAAACACATCAACTTTCGATTTATAACTTATTATTTTTCCGTCAACGATACATGTATTAAATCACTTGTCCATTATTGTAAAGAACATTCAGAAAGATCCCCAACGCCAGTATTGTAAATGCGAGGAAAATTAAACAAGGAACCCGCGCAATTCAGCGTTAACTCCCTATTCCTCCCCTCCACTTGTCTCCTCTCGCTTCCCCTACCACCGGAGGCTGGCACGGCGCCCAGAGTAGCCAGCGATGACGTCACGGGCTGCAGGCTGCGGTGGCGGGAAGGAGGATGTGGTTGTGGTGAATGGTTGTGGAAGGGAGAGTTGGAGTTGTGGCGATGATGATTTTGGTTGGTTGGTTAGTGATTCCGGGTGTGTCAACAGTTTTGGTCATTAGTCCCGTAAGTGTAGTGCATGTTTCCCTCTCGGGAGATGGCGGTGATCTTACCCCGCTGGATGGCGAGATCCAGCGCCGACCTATCGTCGGCTAGTGGGGTTTCCCCCTAACCAGGACTCTCCCACCAGCGGGGCACCGCCCCAGCCGGGACAAGCTCTAAGCTCCCGACCGGTCTCCCGGGATATGTGATAGTGTGGTGCATGCTAGTGTAAGTGTGTGTGTGTGTGTGTGTGTGTGTGTGTGTGTGTGTGTAAAGGGAGAGGATAGGACAAGGAAGAGGAAGATCGCGCGCAGTCCGTGACCCGTTTGTTATGGTACTGCTCCGGCATTCGCCTGGTGTTGATCGGAGAAACCACGGAAACTAGCGATCAGAGCAGCCGGCCGCTAGAATTCTCCTCCAGACAGCGAATGAATTCGACCTAGCTCACAAGCTAGTGTCGAAAATCCTGCCGCCGTCAGGACTCGAACCTAGGACCTCCCAGTCAGAGGCACTGCAGTGACATCAGTTTGACATCAGTTGATGCACTGAGATACAGCTACAGGGCAAGGGATTGGTGATTGGGGTGAAATTGTTGATAAAATAAATAGTAATGATGCAGCTGGATTGATTGAGATTTCTGGGCATGCGGAGTGCTGTTTGTGAATGATGTTTGAATGATTGGAAGTAGCCTTGTGCCTCTCCAGCTGGTTGGTGATGTCCAGCGCCGAAGCACACGTCGACCTGCGGGAGATAACCCCTCCAGGTACGTGTATCAGAGTTGCTGTGGAGACAGCAGTAATTCTGTCATTTACTTTTTAAGGTCACATCAACATCTAGGTCATTAACGACCACTATTGGAGTTAACGTTATGGTAACTGTGAAGATGAAACGATATTGTGATGATAAGGGATCAAAGGTCGAACACAAATACAACCATGCCCGAGGCAATCCTTTGAATCGAAATCGCTACGACACTACTGCCTTAGCGATCTAGGCCACCGGATAGAATATAATGCTGTTGTCCGAGATAAATTCAGCCAGTATGATGGTGGACGGAGGTGGAAGAGTTAGTTGAACTAATGTAGTAGTAATCGAGGGGATTGTGGTAATGGCGGTGGTGGTGGTGGTGGTGGTGGTGGTGGTGGTGGTGGTGGTGGTGGTGGTGGTAGTGGAAGTAGTAGTGGGGGTAGTAGTGTTGGTATTTGTGGTGGTAGTTGTGGTAGTATTTGTGATGGTATTTGTGGTGGTAGTTGTTGTGGTATTTGTGGTAGTATTTGTGGTGGTAGTTGTGGTGGTGGTAGTTGTGGTGGTGGTTGTGGTGGTGGTGGTGGTGGTGGTGGTTTTGGTGGTGGTGGTGGTGGTTGTAGTGGTGGTTGTAGTGGTGGTTGTAGTGGTGGTTGTAGTGGTGGTTGTAGTGGTGGTTGTAGTGGTGGTTGTAGTGGTGGTTGTAGTGGTGGTAGTAGTGGTGGTGGCGGAGAAGGTGATTGTAGAGTCAGAGTCGGAGGTAAAGGCAGCTTTGGGCGATGGAGCGGTGGACGTCGTGGAATGGGTGGGGGAGGCAGCTGTGGTTTCACGAGAGGCGAGGCCGCGGCGGGAGGGGCTGTGAAGGCGGAGGCAGCTAAGAAGGCAATATCCGGTGTGTAGAAGGAGGTGGCAGCGTAGTTTCATAATATAGCCAAAGGCGGTAGCAATTGCTGAGACCTTGGTGATTGAGGCAGCCATGGTAAAGTTAGTGACGTGACAATGTCAGCATCTGTGATGGTGGTAGTGATGACGGTGGCGGTAGAGGTGACGGCGGTAGTGATTACAATGGGGCGATGGCGATGGATGTACTGTTGTTGGGGTGGTTAAATTGATGGTGGCGGCGGTGTGGGTGGCAGTTTTGGCCGTGACGATGGCGATGATAATTGTGTTCATGTTGGTGGTGATGGTGGCGGCCGTATGGGTTTCGAAGGGGCGGTGACGGAGGTGATAATGGTGATGATAGTGGTGGTGGTTACGATGATGGCGGTGGCGGTGTGATGACGGTGGTGTGGATGGCGGTAGTGGTAGTGGCGATGGTGGTCGATGGCGGTGGTGGTCGTGGTTATGGTTAGTTCATGCCTTATTTTACGTGGCGAGACTCGGACCATCAGGCCCGCTCTTCCGTCTAACCACGCAAATTTCGTTACGCTCCTTTCACCAACTAGCGGAGAAAGGAGGTATTATCTTGGGCGACGAAACAGGCGGATCTCAATTTTTCTCAGAGGCTTCATTTAGGCTTGAGGATCTTTTACATGCAGTAAATCTACTAACATGGGACAGCCGGCTTTACTTCCCCTCCGAAAGAAGGCGTACGAAGGATTTTTTCGCCCTTAAAAATCCACGGCTTCGATCGGGTTTGAACCCGCAAACTCGGGTACAACATTCCGGTACGCTGTTATACCACCGAATCCGCTTATACCACCGAATCCGCTGGTGGCGGTGTGATGACAGCGTGGGCGTGACGGCAGCGTGGGCGTGACGACAGTGGGGGTGGTAGTCGTGTTCATGGTGGTGGTGATGGCGGTGGGGGCGTTAAAGAGTGTACACCCACTCTCACAATTCAAATTAAATTAGGATTCGCCACCCGGAGCCCTGGGGCACGCCTGCAACAATGGCGCAGCGGCCGTGTGGTTCGGGCTGCTTCGCGGCGCTCGTTGCTAAGTCCATTATTCGCACGGTTTTGCCTCCGCGGAGGAGAACGGAGTAAAAACAGTTATTTGTTTGCTCGTGTTTTGTTTGCTCTAATGTCCCAGCGCTTGGGAATTCATGCGTTGTTTCCGCACCCGATAGGGTCTTAAAGGTGGGGAATTTTTAGAACTTGGTTCTACGAAGGGTCTTTGAATATTTTTTTTTATCTCGGATGGTGCAGTCACAAAATGGTTTCAATTTTTTTTAAAAACATCTACGGTATATGTATTTTCTTGGTTTTCGTTAGTTTGGGAATTTATACACGATTCAATTTTGCTATGGCTAAAATTTTTGTCATTTATAGAGATGGACGAACGGATTAATGTTGGAAGAGTTATGTTTAATATGTTCTCATATACCACTGGTTTAACTATGTGTTTTAGATCATTGGATCTCGTAACAATTGTCCATACGAGTTACTCAAATGAAGCAGACACAACCTGTTTTGTAGCATCTTCCTCAAAAATCTCTCACATTGCTTGAATAACAGAATGTTTTTCTTTCTTAGAATGAGAGTTTTTGATCGTAAATATATATTTTTTGAAATGTTGCCTTTCATAATTAGTCAATGAAGAAGCTACAAAGGACAAATGAAATAAAACACAACTGTTAAAATTTGCTGAAAAATACAGTAAAAATGCTAATGTCATTAATGTCTAAATTCTTCAGTTAAATTATAAATGATTGAAGATTAGTTAAACGAGTAGAAATTTTTGAAAAGTTTTGAATGTTGTACAGATTTGGGCTAATGCTTTGTGCTTTGAATCTGATTCAGACTTTAGTAACTACGGTTTGTTGTATACAGAGGCCGTCGCGGTTAAAAAGTTTCTTTTAATGCATAATCTTAAATTACACAGGTGGACCGCTACAATGCATCTAGTCACGAGGATAATTAATTGTAATAACCGCTTTTATCAAACTGCCGCGTTGCTCGTTCCGGCTCCTTTACTCTTTTTCGTCCAGCTCCTCTTGCATCTTCTCCTCTTGCAGGAGATGCTAAGCCCATTATTTGCGAGATTTTGCGCCGTATAATAGAGGGAAAAAGAGAATAATGTGCTTAACTGCTGACGTCATAAGCGAGTAGTTTATCAGAATTTATAATTGAGTTTGTGTATTCAAGTAACTACGAAATGAGAAAATAAAATTCTATGTAGCTTATACGTCACTTAGCTTGATTTATTTTATGTAAGAAATGGAATTGAAAATTAGATACTTTTTTGTCTATGGACTCTCAGAACTAGAAAGAAATTTTTGGAAGTAAATTACATGGAATATTCCTTTCCTTAATCACTCTTGTTACTTGTTTATTGTTACGTTTTCCATTTTTCCTTCTCCAATGTCAACTTGAAATACAATTTGATTCATTATGAAAGATACAAACGAAATGTCATTAAACACGAGTACACTTGCTACAGAAAGAGGATATTTCAAACCTTTAAAAACAGTAAAATTTAACAAGTCTTACCAAGACAATTCAACAACCAATTATTCTTTACTAAATATGTTATCGTGCTAATTAGTTCTTGTGTAGTAGGTCTCAGTAGTGATGTCTTAGCTCAGAAAATGTTTGCGACTTAATATGAATGATCTCTCATTGTTGAGACTTAGGATGACCAGGAGTAGGAAGCTTTGGAGTGAGAGTTCGAAAATCAACCCCACACGTCATCGTTCCCATATTATATTGGCTTTCTAGGATACAAAAATAGACTTAAAAAACTTTCCTTTAAAATCGTCCCAGATTGTGTAGCTATGACCCGAAGAAAGGCTCAGGTGGGTGGATCTTACTAATTAACCCTTAGTTGCCTGAATCACGGAAAAATCAGTCAATCATTTGTAATAATACTGGAATAGATAAATAACAAGCATATAATTATTTTGGGTTTTTATTTTTACATCTTCACTGTTAAACAACAATGGATTCGGAAGCACCTAGATAATCACACTTACCGGAAATGATTTTTTACGCATTATTTCATTTAAAAAGTGATATTAAACGTGCATCTGTAGCATACACGTGAATTTTTTCACAAAAAATGAAGAAAGAAAATAAATACAGAATTAGGATTCATCCCCCCCCCCCCGTCTTCTGGAAGACACATCACAACACGACACGGCAACAAACAAATACAGTTAGAAAGCTATAAACTCTTACAAACCTACAAATTGTAACCTATTCACATCCCTAGATTCGTACTTCATAATACCAACAAGATGTGAGACAATCTGGCACATATTCGAGTTAATAATAATTAATTAATGTGGTATTTGTACCACATACTTTCATTCGTATTTAATATTCTGTCAACTAAAAGTTAATGTGAAGGGAAATACATCATATTCGCCTCATGTCTCTCTTACTCCCCAGCATGGCAGACTAGGCCAAGGCAGGGGGGACATAGTTAACTGCAGGGCAAAGTCGGACTAACGACCCAAAATGCCAAATACCAGGTATCTGCATAAGTATTTTTTGGTTTCACTAAGAGCTGATGTAAGCAAACAGTATGCAAAGTATGGATTTGATACATCTGTTTGTTCGTCTCACATTACGCTACCAACACCCACAAGTGGAGTCCGCTAAACACTAGCGTCTGTGTTGTAATATTCAGTGATCATGTGGGCGATGTGTCTGAAAAAGATTTGCGGCATGGATTGATTTTCTAATTTAATCAAAATAAAAAGGCAGTGAAAAGTCGTCGAACCTAGAACCTCCCGATCGGAGACGCTGCACGGACTCTTTGAAAATTCGATATTTAGCCCTGTCCGTTTACATCTGTTTAACGACTAAATTCGCAGGAGTGTAAAGAGAGATAGGAAGATGCGTGAGGAGGATGAAAGAAGCGCGGGCCTTAGTTGGTGGTGGTGGTGGTGTGCGAGGGCGTATATGCGGGGAGGGGTGTGTGTTGTGCGTTTGTGTTGTGAGAGGGGGGGCGGGTCGAGACTTGGCCGTTTAACGCGCGAGGCGGCGAGAGGGCGGTGCAGCAGCAGCAGCTGTGCAGGGAGGCGGAGGAGTCAATGACGAGGAAGAATAAACGACCGCTGGCCTTCGTTCGCCGCAGCTGCCAAAGCCTTCGCTCTCTTCCTCCTCCGGAGACGCTCGTCTTCCTTGGAGCGCACGCCGCCTCCGCCGCAGCCACGACGACCGACAAGGGCAACAATTCTACCACTCTTCTACAATCATCGCCTCCACGAACGTATATCACAGCACTCACGCACTGCACTCACCATCACTACTGCCGCCGCCGTCCACTACAACAACGATGAAAAAGGCTACGATGACGACAACGAATACGACGGCAACGACAACCAAGGGCATCGGCAACGACAACAGCGACGACGATGGCGAAGACGACGATGATAATCATGACGTCGATGATGACTATGACAACGACGATGATGTAGATAACGACGACGGCGTTGATGACGATGATGAAGACGACGACGACGACGATGACGACGGCGATAACGATGATGATGTTGGCGACGATGACGACGATGTTAACGACAATGACGATTATTAATACATATTCGTTATATTCATTACATAAACTCGGATACATAATATTCGAATTTGATCTCCACAGATTTGAAAGAAAGAAACATTGAATCAAATCATAATTTATATTAATACTTTCCAACATATTCTGTGATAAAAATATTTATTGTTATTGGTTTCTTTTTCAGTTCTTCAAACTAATGCCTGCAATTATATATTATATTGCTATCCAAAAACTCGAATTTTTGTTTTAAACGAGTTACTAGGATAATGGAATTGAGAAACATATTTTTCGCCATGATGTGGGCTGTCCGGGTGACGCCGCGTCGAAGGCTGAGGTGCCGACGTATCGACCGACATGTTGCGGTCCTCTTCAGGGCTGTACTATCTTCATACGTAAATATTTAAAATATTAGAAAACATATTTTGTAGTAATGTTAGCAATTATAGAATATTGCCACCAGAATACCAGAAAAACTTCTAGAAAAAAATTGATTACAACTTATCAAGTTTATTGTTTATTCACTGTGTGTGTGGTCACCCGCCTTCTTAATTTTCCAACCTTCATCACATAACCAACATTTAGATTTCTCTCTTGGTTTCAAAGATGTCATTACCACTCCAATCGCATTGATTCTTTCATGAAGATGTAACAGTAAAGAGAAGAAAATATTAGCAATGAAATACATCACAAAATTATTTCAAGAAAAAGTACGACTCAATCGAGGAAACGAGTGAGAAAACATGGCAAGAAAGATATTAAAGAAATAAGAACCAATGATTTAATATGATATTAAGTCGAATGAAATGGGATAGATACAGATAACATAAATAACAATAATAATTACGAATTAAGAAACATATATTTAAGAAATTAAATAGTTTTTCACGGTGGTTCACAAATTAAATAGTTTTTTACCCCTCTCACGGTAAAAATCCACCATTAGACGCTTCATCCAAACCCCATGAATTCATATTCCGTTATAGTGCAGGAAGTGTATTTAACAGATGCTTCTGCCTAGTTAACTATTTTAGAGACGCAATTAACTGCATAGGATGTATGGACCGTTGGAGGGGTGTATTCTAGCGGTCAACAGCTGTGAATGCGGTTTTTGTGGTTTCCATGCCACAAAGCGCGGAGTTAACTAATTTGGGTTCATCCTCGACAATAGAGCAAATGCATAGTCGATATTCCAAATTAATTTCCCTTAGTGACGCAGTTCTACGTCTCGAAGAAGTATAGTTCTGAAATTAAGAATTGGCCACTCATTCTTATAAGTGAGATGACCTATTCTCTTAGTGATATCGTTTGGTCTCTTCCCAACCATTTTATATTATGTTATTTTGCGGCGATATGGCTAAATACATACCAGTGGCCTGCAGCAGTAAAAATGCTTCTGAAGAAAACCACACAAAATGATTTTCCAAAAATCAGCACGCACTCTGCTCAAGAACCACAAATAAAATACTCTGTTATAACATTGGAATATAATAGTAGTTAGGTTTGTACCGAGGGCTGTAAAAGGCTTATAATAATTGAACGGTGACAAAAATCCCCAGGGTTTTTGGTCCGAGGCCTTTTGTCGCCTCTCGGTCATTAGAACCAGTTAACGCCAGTGGTACGTATATAATTTTATTTTTTACATAACTGTAATGATTCAGATTGCTTATTTACTATTTAACTAGTTCTTAACTTGAATCGGGTTGTCTTTTCATATTTCCCTCCCATTATTCCCTTTCGTAATTCCCTCTCATAAGAAAGACGTAGCAACACTCAACTGTTTTCATATTTCCCTCGATCCTCCTGATTCAGGTAAGTTATGCAGTGTATATCGAAATCCCGACTTATTTATTTATTTATTTATTTATTTATTTATTTATTTATTTATTTATTTATTTATTTATTTATTTATTTATTTATTTATTTATTTATTTATTTATTTATTTAATAGGTAATTATTACATACAAATTAGAGAACGTGATGCTAAGTGGCTAGGCCGAAGGCCTTTAAGCCATTACAATACCTACATTCTACCGCGTTCTAACCTTTCGTATTCTGGTATTCACCCCAAATGGTCTCTCCATCGCATCAATGCCGCGGAAAAGAGACCATAAGGTACGGCTGAGGAAAAAACCTGAAGGGGGAAAACCTGCCGTCAGAAGCCGAGTACATACTAATCTATCCGATTTTTGTTTTTAAACTATTTATTTATTTGGCGCGGGCGTCAGACATTTTCCTCCCAGTGTTTGGCTTCCTCAGCACCTGAAAACAATCAGCACCACAGAAGATCGTCCGCACCAACGCCTCTGCCCTTACATTTCCGATTCTCACTTCCCTTCGCCCCCTAATGTGTTTATTATTTTAACCATTTCCTTTTATTTTATTTTTACTTTATTTGAATTTATTTAATTTATTTTAATTATTCAAGTTAATTTATTTTTATTTACTTATTTATCTACTTATACTTAACAATTGACTACGACGTATGACTTTTTTCTTTTTTTTACTGTTTACAAACCTAACATAACTTACTAACTTAATTATTGTTAGTTTATTGGCTTATTATTTATTTCTCTCCAGTCTAGGCTCTGCTCCTACTAACCAGTGCTGTTTTCCCACTCCCTAATTTCAGTTTCTCCAATGGTCCGAACCTTTCCTAGACATGTTCCTAATTCTTTCATGAATTTAGATCTTTTATCACCTAAAATGTTTTGGGCGAGCGTTACGTTCCTATGTTGGAAGTAGTAAACAAAAATGAAAATAAAATATCGAAATCCATATCGAAGGCAATAACAAGCAATAACGTAACAGTGAAATATAAATATTTTAGCAAAAGCCTTCTTCACAAATACTGCAATGCAGCATTATAATACATTTAGAATACATTAGTTCCTTACACGCATGAAATAAAAAACCCTGTTCAATAACGCAAAACATGAGTAGCAAATAACTTGGAAGCCTTGCTATTGGATGATGACCGCTGTTGTAGGTAGTGACGCACTGAGTATGCGAGTTCAGTTGTTACGCTCAGTGTTAGAGTAGTAGAATGAAATAATAAAATATTTTTATTTTTCAGTCAAAATTGAAATTGTTCCCATTTTTCTGGGTCTCTAACAAAACCTTAGAGAGACCTCTCATCGCTTGAGGCTGCATTGTTTTATTTCAATGTCTCCGCGCAGAGAATGATGAGCAAGGAAAGTAAAATTCTGAAAATGAGTTATGCTTGATATTGAGAATTATTAAATCAGATAATACAATTTTCAACTTCAAAAGTTTGATTGTTATTATTGAATTTCTAATTAATTATGACTATTTTATATCCTTACTTCAAAGATATATGAATGTATTGTTCGTGACCATGTAGGAATACTCATTTGTTCTCTGTACTACTTAAAAAACGTGTATTTCCGTTGAAATCCGTTCCGTTGTTTTCCGCAGTATTACCCAACTTTCTATACATCACGTATATTACTCTGTATGAACGCATTCATACAAGAAAGTAAAAAGAATCATTACGTTTCGAAAATTTCGAAATGCTCCTAGTAAAATAATGGAAAGTCTTTTGACGAAGTACGGTTTTTGCTATAATTTGAGCGTCTTAGGAATACGGAGAAATCTTAGTATTCTGACGTAGTCAAGGAGATTTCTTGTTCTTGCCTAACATATAGAGAAACTGCGTTACGTAGCAATCAGGGGCAAATGTAATGTGTTTAAATGCGTATAACTTCTTAATATACTATAATTCATTCACTATACATTCATAGGCAAAAGTTATCATTTTTGCCGGAACTTAAAGTTTCTAATATTTAATCACTCTTTTTACTATTTGAATAACATACAAAGTGGTTTCATCAGATATATATTGTGTGTCAGTGTAATCTCACTATTGATTAAATTTATTTCATTTCTGCAATTAAGTAGAAAATAATTCATAACAATTAATTGAAAAAATCAAGATATACTTCATCCATCCATGTAA
This sequence comes from Teleogryllus occipitalis, assembly GCA_011170035.1. Classification (NCBI taxonomy): domain Eukaryota; kingdom Metazoa; phylum Arthropoda; class Insecta; order Orthoptera; family Gryllidae; genus Teleogryllus; species Teleogryllus occipitalis. The sequence goes on from BLKR01015650.1 coordinate 57,439, forward strand.
AAAAGAAAATCCAAATAAGAATAACTTTCCTTCGAGTAATGAGCCAACTCGAATCATTCAACGTTTAATCAAGGAGACCCGAGTTTAAATTTACTTACTCTTCCCATTTACATACCATCTCTAAACCCACATCGGTAGCCGACAAAAAAGAAGCAACGTATTTGACAATGGAGCGCAGCAAAATAACTATCGACCCCACCCCAAGCAAACGGTCCGTAAATATGTTTCAATATCCCCTCATCGCCCTGCTTTTTCATTTTCTTCACTGTCAATGTCCTACTCCCCTCCACTCTCCCTCGCCCCGCTCCACCCCGCCCCATCAGTCTTGCTCTGTCTCATCTTCGTTCCCCACCTGGCCCCGCCTGGTTTCGCCTAGTTCTGCCTCGCATCACATCCCTCCTCACAACCTCGCCACTCTCCCCCCCCCTCTCCACCACGCTCCAGTCACCCCTCCCCTCCTGGAGCCTGATTCTGCCTGGCCCGCCTCGACCCGACACGTTCCGTCCCTTCTCGCCTCACTAGGCCTGGCCCCGCCTCACCCCGCCTCACTCCGGCTCACCCCGCCTCACCCCGGCTCACCCCGTCCACCCCGCCTAGTCCGGCCTCGTCCCGCCTCGTCCGGCTTCGTCCCGCCTCATCCGACCTCGTCCCGCCTCGTCCCGCCTCGTCCCGCCTCGTCCCGCCTCGTCACGCGTCGTCCCGCCTCGTCAGGCCTCGTCCGGCCTCGTCCCGCCTCGTCCCGCCTCGGCCCGCCTCGTTCCGCCTCGTCCGGCCTCGGCCCGCCTCGTCCCGCCTCGTCCCGCCTCGTCCCGCCTCGTCCCGCCTCGTCCCGCCTCGTCCCGCCTCGTCCCGCCTCGTCCGCCTCGTCCCGCCTCGTCCGCCTCGTCCCGCCTCGTCCCGCCTCGTTTCGCCTCGTCCCGGCCTCGTCCCGCCTCGTCCCGCCTCGTCCTTACTCGTCCGCCTCGTCCGGCGCCATCCGGCCTCATCCCACCTCGTCCCGCCTCGTCACGCGTCGTCCGTCTCGACCCCGCCTCGCCCCGCCTCGTCCCGCCTCGTCCCGCTTCGTCCCGCCTCGCCCCTCCTCGTCCCGCCTCGTCCCGCCTCGTCCCGCCTCGTCCCGCCTCGTCCGGCCTCGTCCCGCCTCGTCCCGCCTCGTCCCGCCTCGTCCCGCCTCGTCCCGCCTCGTCCCGCCTCGTCCCGCCTCGTCCCGCCTCGTCCCGCCTCGTCCCACCTCGTCCCGCCTCGTCCCGCCTCGTCCCGCCTCGTCCCGCCTCGTCCCGCCTCGTCCCGCCTCGTCCCGCCTCGTCCCGCCTCGTCCCGCCTCGTCCCGCCTCGTCCCGCCTCGTCCCGCCTCGTCCCGCCTCGTCCCGCCTCGTCCCGCCTCGTCCCGCCTCGTCCCGCCT
>BLKR01015651.1:0-58822 GCA_011170035.1 Teleogryllus occipitalis
GAAGTTTCCCGAAAATTATGCTTGAAGTTAATCCAATTTATAAAAAAAATATTTTTTCAGAACCCCCTCCAATTTTTTTCTTTAATTCTTTTCCCCGGAGCAAAGGATGCTTAAAGAAATAATGTATGTCTCATTTTCATTGAACTCTCTGAATTTCCAAAAATTGGAAAAGTTATAAATAATGCGGGAAAATATGTGCTGTTGTAACACCATTAGATTTATTTTTGTATCCAACTAAATTTTGTAGAAATTGAATTACAATTATGGGGAAAATTAAATATCGTCTTCGTCAAAATAACGGCCATGACCATGTTAATTATGTGACGTACCGTAGTGACTATGTTAATTATGTGAAGATATGCATATCTAGAGTTTATCGCTTCATTATTATTTTTTTCATTGGCTTGTAACACTTACATGAGAAATATGCTGTTATGAAAATAGTGGTATACTTATGAGAAAATACGGCAAATGCAAACATTTGTGTTTGGGTTCATAATAATATCGACGTAATGGATTTGAAAAAAAATGTTATCTCTATTCGACTCCTGTGTTAGAGTGCGATTTGTATTTAAAGTCTTATGACTTTTAAGGTTTAATATTATTTTCCTTTTCTCCAGAGAGTTGAAAAAGCATTGTTTTGGCATAATGAGAAAACTTTCACAGAAATTGATCTTCTGTAGAGGCATGTGAGGAAAATCGGTAGATGAAGATCAAAGAGCGAAACTCACGCCCGGGGCTCCACCTTGCCACCGCCCCATTGCCCCATTATTTGCTTCTCTCTCTCTGCTCTCTCCGTTCTCCCTGACCCTCTCCTGCTCTCAACTCTTTATCCTCTCCCCGTTTCTCTATTCGCTCACCTCCTTTTGTCTCTGCGTCCTCGTCGCTTCGTATGTCAACGTGTCTCAGGCTTCGATCCGTGCTGCGTTCATCCTTACTTCCCAGTTTCATCTTCCCCTTTCCCCTTCCCGCGCATCGTGCTGCTCCTCGTCCCCACACCAACCCTCGTGATGGCCCTGCAGTGCCTCTGACGGGACTGTTCGGGACCTGTCCCAGAGTTCGTGTCCCGATGAATTCAGATGCTGTCCATTGGAGATTTCTAGCGTCCGGATGCTCTGGCCGGAAGTTTTCCGTGGTTTCTCCGATCAATACCCGACGAATACTGTACCCTAACAAACGGACCACGGACCACGAACCTAGGACTGGATCTTTCCTTCCCCATCTTTGTCCTATCCTCAACTCTTACACATTTCACTTGTATGCACAACACTATCACACATGTCGGGATTTCGAGTCGGGAGCCTAGAGCTTGTCCCGACTGGGGCGGTGCTTCGCTGGCGGAAGACACAGAGGTGGGGAAATCCCTGCATGCCGTGGTTTAGGTCGGCGCCGGATCTCAACATCCAACGGTGAGAGAACAGCGCCACTTTTCGTTATAAAACACGCACCATACTTATGAGACTAATGATCAGAGTCATTTTCGCAGCCGGAAACTGGAACGAATCAATCAATCAACCATCATCCTCCCATCGTCTGCCAGGACCCCCAGTGTCATTTCACTTTGACCTCTTCTCCCATCCTTCGTCTCCTGTCCCGCCCCACACCCCATTCACATCTTGCCCACTTTGGCCTCTCTCGCCTTCCCCATTCATTCTTTCTCCTCGCCCTGGGGTTTGTTGACCGCCTTGTGCAGCGCGTCCTTGCCTCTTCGCCTCCAGCCTCCTCGCCCCTCGCTTCTTTCCACGTCTCCACCGCGTCGTGCCAGCCGCCGGGCATTGCCTCCGCGCGCCCCACTCCCGCTCCCCCTTCCGCCCCGCCCCCTGCGCGGCCCCCGCCCTCTCGTATTAATGAGCCTGCATCCGAGCCGCCTCCCGCTGCGTCCCGCTCCGCTGCTGCTTTCCGCCGCCGAAAGACAAGCGCGGGCCTAAATGGAGCGTGAGGGATCCTCCCACAAAGCCCCCCTGGTGAGGTCCCCATCCCGCACTTGTTCCTCTGCAAAGTTGCCTGGTGTAATTATCACCCACCTCACAGAAGACATTCGTATAATTCCGTCAGGCGACTGTAGTGCAACATTGCTACGAGATGTCTTTGATTGGCATATGATGACACACACGTTTGCAATTTACAATGACTCGCTTTGAATAAAGAGAGTCATTGTAAGAGAAACTCTTAATAAAATTTACTTTCCACGTCATACTGGGATGTATCTCTTCTTACACATGTTGGAGCCTGGTACGAAGACGCATGTACCATCATTGTTCAGTGGGACTTTGGCTCAGTGACTGATTTTACACAATTATTATTAATTTATATTATTATCAATATTATTATTATTGTTGTTATTATTATTATTATTCCCTCAATCGGCAACCTTTTGGTTGGTTAGTTTGGTTGATGTTCCTCTGGATTTGGGTCCTATCCTAAAGCCCTAATTAGTACTGGAATAGTTGCCACACTCTTTTTCCAATGTCTTTGCAGCTCTAACTAGATACTACTCGATAATCTGATGAGATGGCCATTTCCACTTCCGGTACCTGCTTCTGTCCAACGACGCTGATATCAGGCATGTTATGATCCAGTTCTCGCCCGACCGCCGTGGTGTGCGGATCGTGTCCGCAACTCCGTTGTGCCTTACCTTGTCGCCTGCGAGTGCGCCAAGATAAGGAGAGGTCAAGCGATAATAAACCTGTGTGCAGTAGTTCTAAGTGAACAGTTATATTTGTGGAGTGAAACGGTGTTATTAATTTCAGTTCTAGAAAGACAATTTATATATAAAACTCAGTGATTACAGAAGTGTATTCGGGTAGGCTCGGTAGCATGTAGTGCGAAAGCAAAAACTACCAATACCCGGAAAGCTACGTATTTCAACAAATGCCATTAGAAGAATCAGCAAGCAGCGGTAGTCACAACATGGATCTTGATTCATCTGATCCCGTGAACCTGACACAGAATGCATGGCAAATATACGCACCAGCTCGGTCAAAAAGACCGAACCCAGACGTCCTCGACCCTGATGTAAATAGAAGGGTAAGGCAAAAGACAGCGTCTTGCGATAGTAATAATAGTATTTATACAGTTCCCACTAAGAATCAATTTAGTGCTCTCAATACAGAAGATGTAATAGAAAACAATGAGGAAACTCCTCCAAAAACCACAGTACCGCCAATTTTTGTGCCAAATGTAAATAATGTTCCAGCCATGATTAAGTTTATAAAGGAAGCTTTAAAAACCGAAGACTTCGAAATAAAATCTCTGGCAAACGACAAAATTAAAATAGCACCAAAAACTCCAGATGTTTACAGGGGAATAGTAAAACATTTATCAGGCAACAACTACGTATACTATACATACCAGTTGAAACAAGAACGTGCGTATAGAGTTGTCTTGCGGCACATACATCATATTGTAGATGTAAAAGATATCAAGGCTGCGCTTTTAGAAAAGGACCATCAAGTTAGAAACATAATAAATGTCCGCCATAGGCTGATGAAGTTACCTCTGCCTCTATTTTTGTAGACCTTGAGCCCAAATCTAACAACAAAGAAGTATTCAAAATTAACCGACTACTAAACTGTGTTGTTGCATTTGAACCACCACGCCTGAAACGAGAGATAGTTCAATGTAAAAATTGCCAGAGATATGAACATACCAGGTCGTACTGTGCATACCCGTTTCGGTGTGTTAAATGTGGAAAAGAACATGATCCTGAAAACTGTCAAAAAGAAAAGCAAAGTCAACCGACATGTGCGCTGTGCGAAGGGAATCATCCCGCCAACTATAAAGGTTGCCGAGTATATCAAGAAATACTAAAAAGGAAAGGGTACAAAAACTCAAGTAAACCCAGAACATTTCAACAAGAGATGCCTATGCAGACACAAAACAACAATATTGCAACTACTTATCCCCAAGAAAACAAAAGAAGTCCACAAGTAAATGAAGGAACATGGGCCGATGTTGCGCGACCAAAGCCACCAGAACGACAACAACATAATGAACAACATAACGATAGCCACTCCATTATGAACATTATACAGCACTCCTTTGAGAGATTTGAAAACATATTAATGCAACAAAGTCAACAAATAAACTCTCTAATTAGCCTCTTAACGACGCTTGTTTCCAAATTATCCAATGCCTAAATTTCTTCGCATTGCAGCTTTGAACGCCAACGGCTTGGCAAATCTTCGCCAAGAAATAGAAATATTTCTCAACGAAAACAAAATAGACATTCTACTCATCTCTGAAACTCATTTCACAGAAAGAAGCTACTTTAAACTAAAGAACTTCACATTATACGATACTAAACATCCTAGTGGCAATGCTCACGGTGGCACAGCAATATTAATAAAAAGCACCATTAAGCATCAAGAACAGGAAGCCGTACTTGACCAAGATATTCAAGCAACATCTATACAAATTACGGACTGGAATGGACCAATCACCATCAGCGCCATCTACTGCCCTCCCAGATTCAAAATAGATAAGCAACGATTTGAAACCTATTTTAAGTCTCTAGGAAATAGGTTCATGGTAGGTGGAGACTTCAACGCCAAACATACTCAATGGGGATCCAGGCTCATCACTCCTAGAGGGAGAGAACTGCAAAAAGCAGTTACTTCTCTAAAGCTAGAAACCATTTCTACAGGAGAACCTACCTACTGGCCTACCGACCAAAACAAAATTCCAGACCTGATTGATATATTCATAACAAAAGGAATCCCATCCACTAACTGTATCATTGAATCTTCCCTCGAACTGTCCTCAGACCACACTCCAATAATTATCACCGTTGGTAACAAAATTATCCTTCACCCCTCTCCCGTGTCGCTAACGAACAGAAAGACAAACTGGGCCTCGTACAGAAACCAGATATCAATGAAAACAAACATCCGATTACCATTAAAAACAGCAGATCATATAGATGAAGCGACTGAATATATAACTCAAAATATTCAAGAAGCAGCTTGGTTCGCCACACCGCAACTCCACTACACCCAGAGCAGCATGAAATACCCAAAATTTCTTTTAAACAAAATAGCTGAGAAAAGAAGACTAAGAAGAATCTGGCAAGCTTCAAAATATCCTACAGACCGTACCAACTACAACAGAGCAACTAGGCAGCTAAGGTGCCTCCTAAAAGATTTCAACAGCAACAGGTTTCAAGATTTCATAACCAGCCTCACCCCAACAGAAGATACTAATTACTCTCTATTTAAAGTCACCAGGAAGCTGAAACAACCGACCAAACAAAATCCCCCAATCAGGGATGAAAATATGTGCTGGGCGAGAAACCCCACAGAGAAAGCATCTACCTTTGCCAAATTCTTCGCTAATGTATTCCAGACTCATCCCTTTTCAAATACAAACCAAGACCAACAAATCCGGGATTACCTGAACTCCCCAAACCAAATGACGCTTCCAATTCCACATTTTACTCCCAGAGAAATTACAAAAACCATTAACGCCTTATCAAGCAAAAAAGCTCCTGGCTATGACCTAATCACAACACCTCTTCTCAAAGAACAGCCACGAAAAGGCAAGACCATAATTACTGCACTATTCAACAGTATTCTAAGAACAGGGCACTACCCGGAGCAATGGAAAGTAGCCCAAATTCAAGTTTTTCTCAAGCCTGGGAAACCTCCACATGAACCCTCCTCTTACCGTCCCATCAGTATACTTCCAATCCTATCCAAAGTGTTTGAGAAACTTCTTCTATCAAGACTACGTCCACACATAGCAACCAATAACCTAGTCCCTGACCATCAATTTGGCTTTAGACAGCAGCATTCTACCATCGAACAAGTTAATAGAATCACCAGCTACATTGAGAATTGTTTCCAAGAAAAGAAATATTGTTCAGCCGCCTTTCTAGACATCGCCCAAGCGTTTGACAAAGTCTGGCACGATGGACTCCTATTTAAACTCAAACATTTTCTACCATATTCCTTCATCAATATTTTCAGTTCTTATCTATCCCACCGCACTTTCCAAATCAAATTTCAAAATGAATTATCTGAATTCCATCCAATCAAGGCCGGAGTACCACAAGGTAGTGTTCTTGGGCCCATTCTGTACCAACTCTATACGACAGATATACCAGAAACAGATAGAACAACCATAGCCACTTTTGCAGATGATACAGCCTTACTAGCTTCGGATGACGACCCAAATGTCGCATCAAGACATTTACAAGAACATCTTACAATGATTGAAAAATGGGCCAAGAAATGGAAAATAAAAATAAATGAAAACAAATCAGTTCATATAACTTTTACCCTGAGAAGAAACAAATGTCCTACTGTCCACATCAACAATAATCCAATATTACAAATGGAAAGTGTAAAATACTTAGGGATACATCTAGACAAACGTTTAACATGGAAAAATCACATTTTAGCCAAGAAAAAGCACCTACAACTTCAAGTAAGAAAACTATACTGGATACTAGGATACCACTCAAAACTATCACTGGAAAATAAACTATTGCTTTATAAATCCATAATAATTCCAATATGGACCTACGGCATCCAAATCTGGGACACAGCAAGCAAGAGTAATCTCTCTATTATCCAGAGATTTCAGTCCAAGACCTTAAGAATGATCGCAGCAGCGCCTTGGTTCATCACAAACGCAGCATTACACAAAGACTTAAAAATGCCCAGTCTTAGAAAGAATAGAATCAATCAGCTCAAACTATCTCCAGCGTCTTGAAAACCATCCAAATCACTTAGCCCTCAACCTTCTTGACAATAGTGCAGATATCCATCATCTAGCCAGAACCTCACCCATACAACTCCCATACAGATACTCAAGAAGTAACTGAAACATTATCACCACCAAATTATCAATTCCAATTGCTGTCAACCTAAAATAATAATAATTGCTTTTTGTTATAGTACGAAGAAGAAGATGAAGAGTACCGATGGGATACCTTCACTACAAATCATTGTCATAATAATTCTACAATAGACATCACATTTACTTATTATTTTGTAAAAAAATAGATTGTAAATTTATCTTTAAAAAAATGTTATGATCCAACTGATTGCCTATCTGATATTCCAGATAATTTTTGTCTTGGGTTTTACGACTCATTGACAGATTTCTACATCCACCGTTGATCAATTGGCGTGAAACTGTATTTTCTTCAGTAGAGCACTGTAGCCCCCTGTCATGTAGTTCTTTAGAATTTGACAGTAAATTTTGCTGCAGGGTCTGATTCGATGAGTGACTATTTCGTCTAGTTGTTTGCACTTGCCGTCTTCAGTAGTCTTATCTATTTTGTCATGAATGAATTTAGTTCTAACCAGGTCTCGGACTTCTATGAGCAGACCTTCGGCCTCAGTGGTGGCTGCTACACTCACTGCTACTATTATTCGAAATTCTAATAATGAATGGAAATCTATCATACGACTGATGCAAACACCCAGAGCGAGATAAATTGTCCTATGTATTTTAGCAAAATATTCCGCCCGAATGGACAAATTAGTGATTGTTTGAAATGATTCAATGATTGTCAAATTAGTCAATGATTGTCTAATGAAGGGGTGTATTTTGAAACATTCAAAGGTTTCTTCTTCTCATTTTGACTTGAAAAAGTAGAAAGAACGTTTTTCGAGTGCCTGTCTGACAGAGCAGTTTCGGGGCTATGACGCTATTCTCCTTTCTTTTTACTTTCTCTCCTTATTTCGTAATAACAGGAAGTATTTTAATCACGCGCCAGAAATCGGTCATTTTCGACAGAAACTCTTATTGCCGGACTGTTATCTTGTTTATATATGTAGTAAATTACTTTAACACGTGTACTCAGAATCCATATTTCGTGGGTCCTTGATACCGAGATATCATTTGACGGCAAAACATCTGTCCGTCCGTCCGTGTTCAACGATAGACCGCCTAAATAGTTCACACGATTTTCTGCAATATCGATATCCCCTTGTCGATCTAAACTAATTCAAGGTCATGTCAGTTTAAAAGGGATATTTTGATTTTTGGGGTACTTTACATGAAGCAACATTTTCAGAATTTTTTCAAAAAAACTCCAAATTTTTTGATCAAATGTTTTCTTTGGAGAGCTTAAGGAAAGAAATAAAAGAACGGGTCTCGATATCCTTGAAATCCCTGATTTTTGTTGTTCTTTGATATATTTTTAAATAATATTATGTAGCACAATTATGACTAGTTCAAACTATGACTAGTTTTTGAGGTATTTTGTGTGAAATATAGGCGAATTTTTAAAACAAATATCCTCTCATAAACTGCTCCAATTTTTCCCTTATTTTTTTTCCTCGTATTGAGCAAAGGGTATTTTAAAACTGATGCTGGTCTCATTTTCGGCAAATTCTCTGCGTTTTGTATAAATCAGTTCTAAAAAATAAATCTTTAAAATAATGTCATGTACATTTTTATGAAAAAGCGAGTACTTTTCGCGTAATTTCCGCTTGCAAGTAATGCAATTTATTTAAAGAATTCCCCAAAACGGCTGTAGATTTTTTTAAAACATTTTTCTTCAGTGGATGAAGCAAATCACACATTTTTGTCCATGTACGTGGTTTGTCTCTCCGTGATTTATTTGACATTTCACATCACATCTTAAGGAACATTTTAGTTTTTTGAGTTATTCTATGTGCCTTGCATGGATTTTTCTATTTGTAATATTTTGCGAAAGTCTTCCTGTCTCTAGCCAAACTCTTCCTGTCAAATTTAATGAACAGGATTTATTTATTTATTTTATCTATTTATTTATTCAGGATTACAAAGCAAGTTTCCACATAATTATACAATTACTAGTGCATTAACATATTTCTATAAGACGCATATTATTTTAGTTTAGAGTCCTTATTACAGTATGTAATTAGTAATTTGTGTTTATAGTAAGATTGAAATCAGCAGAAAGAAATATATTTGAGAAATATATATGATGATTCCTCACATTTATATATTCGCACGTACACAAGTAAAAATGTTGTTCATTTCAGTTTTTCTCAAGCGCATATAATACATTAAAAGTATTCAACCATATCCTGGCATGAGATTAGTTCGTCGTTGATCCTTGGTCAGATGAAGAAGCGAGAGGCCGCCGTCACAAAGGCGCAGCAGGGAGCTGTCGCAGGAAATACGGAACAGGAGGGGACTTCAAGTAAAGTAGCAGGGCCCTTTTTTACCACTTTTGGTTCGCAGTTCTTCTTCGGGAAATGTAGGGCGCGACGCGTTAGCAAAATGCGGCTGGACAAGCTTAATTTTTTAGCAGTCCCGGCGCTGTGGACAAGCTAAAGCTTTTATCGCCAACATCCCGGTTACAATGCGTTTTTATGCAATGCGCTCGACCGCCCTCGTACCTCGCGGCTAGTTCCTCCGCCAGGGGGTTCATTACCGCTCACCCTTTCTATTTATTTGCGTGCGAACCACCCGTGAACATTGTGCATAACTTTCCAAATGTGCAGTAGAACACGTAATAATGGCCTGTATTGGATGTTCTCAAATCAATATTTCCATTAAATATTTTCAATTCTACCGTAATTCACTGAATAAAAATCTCTTTGTTCGAATTAGTAGTTAATCTCCAATGTTCTCAACTTGACTGGAAATGGAACAGTAATGTCAAGGACAAGATTTTTAATGTAATTTATTAAAGCACACCGATATCAACGGTTATGTTATTGTAAACATCATAGTTTTTGAATAAGATGAATAAATCATTTTATTACCACGATCTCTATACTAACTAATAAAAACATAATTCAGAATAAGTATGTAATTGAAATTCCTGTTGAATGTGGTGTAAGATAAATACAGTGTTATAGAAGAGAGCAACGGGAAATTACACGTACGAGTATTACCAATGCCATCCCTATCCTCAGTGAAGCGCTTCCAAGCGCCTCTTGGTTATGAATATATGCATTATATTCATGATGAGAAACTCTTAGAAGGTTAACTATTTTATATTTCTCTAAAAGTCATTTTCTGATGAACTGGCCCGTGTGATTGCCAATAAAATGAAAAAATCTTCCTTCTGTGACAAGCCGTTGAGGATCAAGAGTTCTTTATTCTAAATGCGAATTTGAAATTCATTAGGAGGCTTTCGCGAAGAGGAACTCCAATTAACACTCCTCCCTTTGTCCGCCTAATGTCTGTTTGTTTGCTCATGCCTTCGCTTAACAGCGGTTAAATCCCGCTATTGATGGCTGCTTTTAAAATAAATGTTACCTGGAAAGATGTATATTTGTGTATAACCAGAGAACAATACACAAGTGATTCACAAGCGGATGATGCTTCAAGGCGTAATTAGATATGAGATCTCGAAATTAGTGGTGGCCAAAAGGGCCTCCATAAACGCAATTGTTGCTATTAATAATCCATAATAAATTAAATGAAATTAGTAATAATCCAATAAAAATGAAATTAGTGAGGTTCAATGCGACTTTGCATATAATGATGGAGTTGGAAATGCACATTGTAACAGTTTCGCGGAATGATCTCGAACGGTAGTGAGTGTGCATTCCAAAACGTCAGCAAGGGCTATGTAATTTGGCAAATTAACAGTGTCTGGTCATTCAGGCAATGTGTATTATGAGATAGCGAAAACCAAATCCATTATCCATAAACGTAACTAGCAAACAATCTGCTGAGAAAATGTGATTGTGTAGAGGTTCTATTAGTATTTTTGAAGCGTGTGGAATACATAGGACAAAAAAAGTATCCAAACCTCAAATTTCATTATACATTTCGCATATAAATTTATCTTTCCCGAACATCAAATATTTGTTTGGTGTGGCTATTAATGTCGTATTAATTTAATACACCATTCCGAAATTCACGTGCTGCTTCAGTTACGCTTTCAAGGAGACACTATTTTGTGTGTAGAGTTTATACCTTTTTTGTTTTGTACTGTACACAATTCTAATTATATATGGACCAATTATTTGTATTAATAATTTCCATTGTATTCAGTAATTAAAAGAAAACTATGCATTGTCCAGCAATGAGAGAGGCATCTATTGTTCCTGCGTATCTATCGATACGCAGGAACTCAAGAAAAAAACCAACAACAATGAGTTTCGATTTTGATTGAAATAAGAAAAAAATTGATTGCATAATTCCGCCTATTCCCATACTGCGCGTACCAATTGAATTATCATTTTCAATTTAACATTGTTAACGTCATCCAAGAGCAAGTTCTCTAGGTAGATCACTCTTGGGATTCTCGTGTTTTTATGGAACCTTTTTTATTCTTGAAATGTAAAGAACTGTTGTACTGTATGTATATACCATTATATGTTAATGCAGTATTCGTGAAAATTGTAGCTGTTGAAATATTTAATTTGTTGAAGTGTTAAGTGAGAGTATTTTTGTTATGGATGCATGGAAGCATTTGAAGTTGGCGCGCCCTCTGCTGAAAAGCTTGCACTGTTACGGCTCGTCAGGACGGCTGAAGCAGCCTGGAAAGCGAGCCCGTGGTGAGTCTCTGCTAGTCACCTGTTTGTGAAGAACAACGGGCACCTAAGCAGACAGTCTGTTTTTGTGAGTGAGCTCCGAAGTTTTTATAGTTGATTTTGTAATTCTGCCAACACCGACAGTGCTCGCTTTTGGTTATTCTATTTGGACTTTGGTGACTTCGGCTAAAAACTGGTTATTCTCCTGATGGCAACGACAGTGCTTCAATTATTGAGACATCTTCAAATTATATTGGTTGAAGCGTTGTTCTAGGTTCGAGTTTGGACTCTGGTTTTGTAAGAAGAGCACAATAATCATTTGTTAACTGTTTACACTTTGTGTATTTTTTGAACATATCTTAACATAATCCGCTTCACATCACTCCGCCCCGCCCCAGCTCGCTCCCCCGTCCTGGCCTGACGGTTCCGCTCCGCTCCGTTCTTCCTACTACCCAGTACTCTCGGCCAGTCTCCACTCTACCCACTTCATCTCCGTCAATTCCGCGCTTCCCCTCCCTGAACTGCCGCGGCTTCTTTTCTCAACCGTCTCTAATCCGATTGTGACCTTGCCCTCTTGCAGCGATATATCCAAATAAATGCATGCATAGGGGGTTGCATTGATCCAAATTGTGTAAATAAAAAAGCAAAGGGTACCCCCGGATGAGATGGTAAAAGGTTCCCTTAAACCAAATGTTCTATGAATAGTTACACTATTAATCCAACATAAAAACAAGATTTTTGAAAGGTTTCTTGGCCCCAGTCCCACCAACCACGCCCCTCTTCTGCCAAAAACGTGATTTTTTAATTTTATTTTTCCGTCAACGTAACACTATTTTATCTGATTGAAAAATATGAAAAATAAGGAAATAATTTATCCTATCATAAAAAACATTTTTTGGTCTTTTCTCAGTGCCAAACAGTGTCGTCTTCTCACTCTGGACATGAAGCGTTGGCAGCGAAGGAAAGTGTTACCCCCACACTCCGGTTTTCGGTTGTATATTTAGAGTAAAATTGAATTATGTAAACAAAATCCTTATTTATTTTAAATTATAATGTTGGAAGAATGAGAGACAGATAGTCGCAAAATAACAACAATGAGCATGTTGTATTTTCTATTGCAAAGATTGGAATTATACATTTTAAAGCATTTTAAAAGACATGCTCGACGCGTTTCCCATTCTTTGGTTCTCGTTTTAAAAATTAAATTCTGAAATATTATCAGGTTAGGATACGATCGCCCATTCCTCAATTACTTGTTTCTTTTCTTCATATGAAGGGGAAGAAAAACAATTATTTCAAACCATTGTTCCAACTTTTTTTATCCTTATTAAAAATAACACTGATTTCATGAGTATCGCTAAAGGCTGCAGTCCACAACTGAGTATATCACAACCACGGGCGCTCGCTCTCCAGAAGACCGTTAAATAGAGATCCAACGCCTTGGCACACTTTGTCCTTGAGTGAGGGGACGTCGCGCGCATGCGCTGCCGCCTCCCGATCTGTCCTGAGGACATTGGAGGCAATCGCCAACGTCCTGAGCTGCGCTCTCGCACTGCTTGCGTTGCATGAACGCGCTGATGCCGATCTATGACGCCGATCGCACGGAAGACCCAACAAATGAAAAAATCTAAATAAATTCAAAGGAAAAAAATATTTTTTTACTTTCTTGGGCGTTTACACTCGACTTGCCTTCCCAAAGAAAGCGCCATTTGTGCCACATTTAAAAACGCAAAAAAGAAAAATTTCAAAATATTTTTATTGTCTTAGAGCCCTAGAACATGCTTGGAGAAAATCTCAAAAGTTTCTCTCAAAACACAAGTTGTGGATTTTTATCAGAAGTTTTCGCCTGCTGGGCTGTAGTTAAAACAATAAAAAACATTTTCCCGCCTTTAATTCATCTTGACTTTTAAATACACTTTGAAAGAGACTGCAACAGCTCTGCACATTTATTTTAGTGTGTATTATACATTGTAGCACCCCGTAATAATTTGACCTTGGAATGTAGATAAAATTATCATGTTTTTATGTCTGAGTTCTGATGTAACTACTCATTGGTCATTTTGTTAAAGGAAACATTTTACCATCTTTTTCGGGGGTATCCTTTGGAGATAACTCTTGAATCATGAACCCCCTGTGTTTATTTTCTTGAGGGCTAAAAGATATTAGTAAGAGGGATCCTAAAATTTGATTTTCACGATTCAGAGTGATTCTGGAAGAAAGACAGGTGCGCACACGTTACGTAATTAATATGTACACAGAGGTATTGATCGAGATTTATTTTTTACGTTTACTCTTGTATTAGATTCTATTCTAATGTCTAAGTCGTAAACAGTGCTCATAAGTGACCATAAGGTAAGCAATCAGAATTTTTTTCACAAAATGAGGCTATCTCTCTAAAACATGTAAGAATTGATGTTTCTAACTGATGTGTTAAATATATTTCGTCTTCCTTCTGCCTTTTTGAGCACCTCTTCATTCACCAAGTTTCCTATCAACATTTAAATATCTCATTTCAAAGAAATTATTTAGCCTAACTCTTCGAATATATTCAATAATATATAAGTTCTATAATGCAGATAATATATCGTTCCTACGCCTTTCTAGTTTATGTAAAATGAACAAATTTGCTGTTGCATATGATTACGATATGGATGTTGAAACCAACTCATACCTGGGTCAAATTGTAGCTTCCAAATATCCTCTAATTGAGTTCTTTAGCCCGCAATATTACAGCCAAAATATTCTAAATGAGGGAACAATCAGGATTTGAATCACTCGTGAAAAGTTCTCTGCCGCCCAGCCACTCAAAATCATTTCCAAAATGATTAATAAAGTGTTCGGTACACTCATCAATTTATTGGAGTGCTCGGAACCAATGGGGGTTTGATTATTTGCATGTGCGTAATAGCTCGTATCCGGTGGATTGCCTGTAATGTGCTGCGCGCATTCTCTTTCGAGAGATGTGCACGCTGCCGCTCGCCCCCACCCCCGCCTCCGCTTCCTCCCCGCCCCCGCCCCTGCCGCTGCCCCTCGTGCACTTTCTCTTCGCCTCGTCGCCCCCCGTAATTCAGATAGGTGCGGGGAGAACGCGCATTGTCATAGCATATTTGACAGAGAGTTTTCGGCCCTTGCTGACCACGACGATGTTAACAATTCGAATGCCGCGGGACGACCAACACATTATGTGGAATGGAGGGCGAGGCATCCGCAAAACTGTTTGCATTACCCGGTTTTCGGTGAACTAGCTTCGTACGAAATGCGACTTGATTTAGTCGACAACTTTGCGAGATTACATGTTAGTTATTGCAAACGTGACTTTTTTTCTTCAGCATGAGTGCATTTCAACCCCAAATTTCACATGCGCGAGCTTTCAGAACGATCGCTTTCCTCACGCTCTGTGTCTCTCTAATGGCTCATCGATGTTTTAATCCACTCAAGTGATTTTTTTTCAAAGAGTTACGTAATTACATGATATATGTTTTGAGTACATTGATACCCCTATTCATTTTCAAACCATGCAAATGTTCTTTATCAAATAGCTTCATTTTTACTTGCTAGTGTGCGTAATATAGAGAAAGTACTGCAAAACACCGATATCGAGAAAACACACGTTTTGGGAGTCCCTGACACCAAGGAAAAAATGTTGTTTTCTTCACAAACGTCAGATCGTCCGTCTGTCTGCGTCTGTATATGTGTCTGTGAACATCACTAGCACCTAAACAATCCACACGTTTTTTCTTCTGAAAATTAACATGCTCCGATCGACCAGGCCGGATAAAGGGACCTGCGAAATTTAAACTAAAAATAAGGCAATTTTCTCATATTTATTAATTTTTAATACATAATTGTTAAAGTTCTAGTTCTATTGAACTTTTAAATCACTATTCCTAAAGGTCTTGTTTCATTTTTAAATTGCGCACCGTCATTCTTTTAATTAGTACTTATTTATTTTAGTGGGTAAAATAGACGATAATATTCGAGTTTCTCTACGAACATCTAACGAACACATGATAAAGTACTTAATGGAATTATGTATCTTAATTGTAGACGGTCATTATCTTCAACAACGGCATAATTTATTTCATGTTTTATTTCATTATGTAACTTATTATCATTATGGAAGGAAAAAAACATTTACAGGTACTACATTTCACGTCCATTTACTCAGGGACATATAGATACAAAATATCAGTAATATAATAATATATAACAGTAAAGTTAAATTATTACAATAAATCAACAGCACATAACATGAGAATGAAAGAGACAATATTAAGACTCATCTTACATAATTTCAATTAAAACATACTTCAAACCATGACTTCGGCATCAACCAATATTTAAATATTACATTGTCATAGATATCATATTTAGACATTGTCACAGAAGTGGGTAGCACAAAATAAATCTTTTTTAAAAAAAACTTAAGAGATGTCCCCGAGCGCGGTAATAGCTCGACTGTGCGAGATTCTAAGTGAAAATCGGTTGGTACCAGCAGATGCTGTGAATTATTTGGATGGGGAAAGGTAACCTAGCAGAGAAGGATGGTGAAGTGAAGAAGGCGGAGGACTCAGAAACAAATTTAATTACTATAAATTAAAAGTGAAATATCAAGAGGTCTTATCTGGTAATTTTCTTAAAACAAAATCGAATGCTGTTGTAAACACGTTATATTCCACATTAGCATTATTGTCGTAATGTGTTTTATAAATAATGTTTCTGATAGTAGAAGCATAGCATTTCTTCATGGTTCACGATGTAGTATTTTAGGATTTAGAAAATCAAACTTATGAGAGAAATGTAATAGATGTTTAGAAATGGTTCAGGTCTCATATATGTTTCGGTCTCTGAATATTTGAAAATTAATTGCAAAAGTTAGAAATAATGAGAGAAAATATGTACTAAAATAGTACCAATATTAATGAGAAAATTGCGGGAAGGATGCATGGCTTGTTTGTGAGAGTACTCCTGCATTCGCCTGGAATTTATTGCACAACCCACTGGAAAACTACCGATCAAAGCACCTGTTAGCTAGAATTCTCTTTCAGATAGTGGTTGCATTCGACCCAGCTGTATACCTAATGTCCAAAAGTCGCCTATATCGAGACTCATACCTTTGAATCTCCCAACAAACGATGTCCTCAAGACAACGATGTTGCCGCTGGACTTTCGCTGCAGCAGAGAATTGTAGAAGAGAGTGCGTGGTGGCACAGTGAGAGTTCTTGCACTTGTTTTGCTGTTAGGTGTGTTTTATTTGTTCGCGCAGGAGCGGAGCAACGCGGAGGCTACTCGAAAGAGTCGCCGCATCAATCTCCGGCGAAGCCAGCATGTCGGGGTGGGGGTGGAGGGGAGGGTAGAGGGAGGGGGCGCCGGTGCGGAGTGCGTTGCGCGCGATGGTGTGTTCGATTCCAGCCGCGACCCCCAAATGTCAGCTATTTTTGTTGGCCCGTTGCGGCGGCGGGCCGCAGGCGGCGACCGGGAGGGTGGCGCACGGCGCTGATGACCAAACCACGCCTGCCCCTCCTCCCCCCTCCTCCCCCTCTTTCTCGTCTCTTCAACTCCCTCCCCCTCCCCCCCGGGCGGCCACCCACTGCTCGCTCGCGACCCAAGTTCGCTCATTTCATCGCGCGTTTGGCTGCTGCCGAATTGCAGTTCCCAGGGTGCCCTTTTGGCTCGCTCTCTGAGCCACCCTCTGCTGGGCCGTCTCCTCTTTCCTCCGTGCTGCGTTCCTCGCGCTGACCTCCTGCATGCCGTCGCCCCAGCTGACGCGCGCTCCCTGCCCCTATACGTTAACACTCGTCCATTCATTAGATAATGCGAGACGCGTTTTAGATCTCTTCTCATTTCCTTTCATTTATATTCTTTTTCAATTTTTAGACTAACCTAGCGGTAAACGTATGTCTTTTAACTAATTCGCGCTTCCTGGATTTATCCTAGAGGTGCCACTTCTGTTTGTCTGAATATACTTTAGTTCTTTCGTTCGCCAGTTAGCTATTCTCCCACAGGACCTCAGGTTCATTGGTTCAGCCGTCTCTCTATCCCTCTGATCGTTCTTCCGTCCACGTGGTCATCAGCCTGTTCGTATTGGGTGGTCGTTTCATCTGTGTAGTCGTTCGTCCGTCGCCTATCCGTTTGTCCATTCGTCCGTTTCCCCGCCGGCCACTGGGTCGTTGGTTGTTCCCTCCTCTTTCCCATCCCCTCCCAATCTTGCCATTCCCGCTTCCTCCCCCGCTCCACGGCAAACCCGCGCCCTCCGCTCGCGCCCTCTCCTACACTGAATGCCCCTCCACTCAAATCCACGCCCCCGCACTCCCCGTGCAGAGCACGCCCCCCCCACTCCGTTAGCCGCCCCCAACCGCCTTTACGACCCCGCCCACCAACCACCCTGCGCGTCACCCGCTCCCCCTGCGCCCCCCCCGGCGTCTACCGAAACCCGCGCCCTCGACACCGCCGCGCCTCGCCACCCCCTCAATCCCCGTATTCCCGCGCCCCCGACCCCCGCGCTCCCCCAGCCACCGCCGCGCCTCCCTCGCGCCCCCCTCCTCCCGTCCCCCGCGCCACCCACACGCCCCGCAACACCCGCGCCCCTGTCCCCCAGTGGCCCCACTCTCCTACCGCCCCCCGTTTCCCGGCGCCTCCCGGGCATCCGCGCCCTCCGCACCACCCCACCCTGCCGCCCCCGCGCTTCCTGCGCCCCCTCAATCCCCCCGCCTCCGCACCCCCGCAACCCCAGTCCACCCTGCGCCTCCCGCGCCCCTGCGCTCCCCGCATCCCCCACGCCCTGGCATCTCCCTCTATCCTGCTATAGCCCCCTTGCAGCTCCCCCGCCGCCCGCGCGCCCCCTGCGTGCGCCGCTCCCCCAGCTGGCGGCGCGGGCGCGCGCGCGGGGGCGGGGCGGCGGCGCGCGCCGGGCAGCTGGGGACTCCGAGGGGATTACTGCAATCCGCGACTAATGACCCTCGTGATTGCACGACCCATATCGATTCTCAAATATAAATAATGCGTATTATCGAACATTAGGTAAGGGCTCGCCGTATAAATGCATCACTTTGTCGCCCTGCGCGCACGTCCGCTGGTTTTTTTACTCGCCGGCGATCGCCACAGACGAGCACCTACGTCGAACAACGGCAATTTGCGACGACGTCTGCAATGAGCGTAGCGCCCGTTAGAAAAGGGTACGACTGTTCTAACGTAGCTAGTGGCCTGTATGAACGATTTTGAATTACTGAACGATTAAAAACCTCATGAACTTTTGGAAGAGCGTTTCTATCATTAAATCGTAAATAGAAAGAAATATTTATAAACATATAATTAAAATAACCTGTATTATTGAAACAATGAAAATTCGTCTACTTTATCACTAATTTTGAATGCGCGGAGAAATTGGAATAAATCTATGTAGCCATCGACCATGTGAGGAATGTCCGTACTTTCCTGATATACCCAAGGATAAACCGCCAAGGATAAACTCAAAGAAAATTATCAGCTCTATTTCGACTTAAACACGAAAGTATTTGTTGTGTACGCCTATTCTCATACTGCGCGTACCGTGCTGGTATTGACGTGTTGCTCTATAGAAGAACGTATTTTAAAAATATTATTGGTATGTAAAAAAATGTTGCAATGTACTACATACGTACTATATATGTACTATATGTACTAAATACGTATATGTATACATATACTACATTATCTTATTGTAGCATTTGTGAAGACTAGTTTTGTAAAAATATTTAAGTTATTGTTGTCATAAACCATAGTATTTTATTTATTGTTCTCGTATATGTGCGTGCTACGTTTTGTAAAAATATTGTTTGGTTTTGTTCAGCACCATTTTTGCTGCTACAAACCACTAGTTGGTCAAAGTTTTTAGTAACGGAAAGAAAACATTCACATGCAGAAACGTTCCCAAACAGAATTTGAAATATCTCCAAGTGGTACTTCAGTTGTTGAAACATTCATGCAAATTTATTTCTCCATGGCAAATACAAAGAATTGTACATTTGTGAAAGAGTATGATAATGACTAGAACAATGAAAATTCTCACATTTTTATCTGATATTCTGTTTTTGATTAAATTATTGCACTTCTTATTAAGAAAATACAAATCTTTTTTGAAGGTCTTAGGTCGTTGGCAGCTGAAACCACCAATGTTTTGCTTCTATGTTACTGCGGCCAGCTCGCATAATTTATATTAAATTGAAAAACATGAACATTGCATTATTTTTTAGTTAACCGCAAAAACTCACAAGTACCCGGCTATTAAAAATTTAAGGTGGCAATGACATCAACAAAAACAAAAATTTTGTTTTGAAGAAGAATTGAGACTCAAAACTAGCGTATAAATATGATTTCTATGACGTTTTCTCAGGTTTATTCGACAATGTATCACGAAGACATTTTGCGTTAATAACTAACAAAATTCAAAAATCAATCAATAACTGATAAAAATGAAAAAAAAATCACTTAACACTGACTAATCGAGAAAGTAAATTTGTCAAATTAGTGATATAATTATATAAATTAGTTTCAGAATTAAACAAATAATTATCGTAGAGGAAGAAAAAATAAAGGTGTTGGGAGGATTGAAATAAATGAAATTGTTTTCTTCCCATCGTATGTCAATACTGTCTCAAACATAGAATGAAATTTAAATTTAGATGTGGTTTTTACTTATATTTCTAAATATGTATCCAGAATATATACCTTTTTCTGTGGATTCTGGAGCAAAAATTCGAGAAGGAAAAAGATGGGTTCGCATGTTAATACATGTAGTTGTTACAAAGTCAACAGTGACTTAATCTCCTCGTAAAGTTTAATTAGAGATAATTGCAATTGTGATGTGTGAAAATGAGATTAAATTCCTAGTACTGAAATCATGGTTTCAACAAATCTAGAATTACACTTTTAGTCATACTCAAATGAAGCGGACAATTTAACTGCAAAATCTGTTGGTTTGTTGATCAAAGAGTACTAGGCTGTTTGCAGCAGTAATTAAATAGCATTATTCATAACATGTGAATAAACTGTTTTCTCAATATCTGCATAATTCAATTCTCTGCATCATGAAAATCCGATTACGTCACCATTCGAAAATCTGTTTAAATGCAGTTATTTGTGGCTTAAGTCCATTGCGACCTGCCGCCCGTTTACATTTAATGCATTGGTCTAGTAGTGAATAATATAGTCAAAATATACTAGAGTGCTAAAATATGTTATATTTCTGGAAAGTATGCTAAAGTAAGTGAACTGTCTGAAGTCTGTATGTGGACTGAAAAATATTATCGTAAATTTTCACGTCTAATGAAAATGTCATAAATGTTGATGAACATTATTGAAGTAATAATTGATATTTTAATGTAGAGGTATTACTAGGATTCAAAAGTTACTTTTTTATCTCAGCCAATGGCTCTGTAACTTCTCCTGGAATCCCAACAAATAAGTTCAGTTCGGTGATGCACACTTTGGAGTTCTGTTGACGAATGTACTAAGGAAACAATCAAAATATCAAAAGTGTCAAATAAGTGAAACTCCCTGCGTGCATTTAAAATCTAAAGAAAATAAGATTGAAATTTTATGAACAAGGTCAAACTTAAACAGTGGACTTAAGCTATTATTTGATGATGAGTTAAAGAGATCATTTTGTATGAGATGATGAAAATGCGATGTATGCAGTTGTTGCATACGTATGCCTCTCTGCCCGCTACGTATCGTCAGTTATACATAACCACCGTTTAAATTTTTATTATTTAAGAACATTATTATGGTATGCGTTTACTTTATGACATGTTATGGTGGAACAGTAAAGTCAGTTTTTATATGATATGACAGTGAATAAAAGTACTCTGATATTTAATTCGTAAAATGAATAAATAATAGTTAATAGGGAAAACGACGTTGCATTCATCATTGTCTCTACATGTTAAATGAAATAACATGAACGAATTTAATGCAAGAAAACGTACGCGTCATTTTTAACTGAGAGCAAAGCGTTAATCGTGCAATCACACAACGAGATTCATATCTTGAAAATTGAAGCAATAAATTCCCCCACGGAAACAGAAATGATGTAACAGTATCTACACAGATACTTCGAAGTTTATCAGACAAATACAATAACTGTTTGCGAATGTCTTGGATATAATTTTCCCATATAACATCGCTATCCCAATCACTTTCTGCGCACAAATTATAAATTATGCTTAAAATCATTTAAAATTAAGAAAAATTAAAACTAAAATAAATTATCTTTCTTGAATTGTTTACAGTAAAATTAAATGTATTGGACAAAACAAAGGCAATTAAACTCTTGGCTAGAATGATTGTGGGTCCAATTTTATGTAACATCGTGATTACGAAGTGTGCTGATAGAGAAAAAAAAGGCAATATACCAGGAGCTTGAAGTGATTTTCAGCTGCTCCCAGGAAGCATTCAAAAAGAAAATAGAGTATCTGTGATCGCAATATCGCTGAGAACTTCCGAAATATCCAATGTCTATTTTTTAATTTTAATATGATCCATTTTTTTCCTTAACGAACACAGATTTGCTTATTCGTTAACACGTGGGAGCCCGGATACTAAATGACGTAGGATGAAGCATATGCAGTTTAACATGTTGAAATGTTCAATAATACATATTCAAAATTGAACATTTTTTATTAGTGCCAGTGTTCAACTCCTATTCCTGAAATGTGTGAATTATTTGATGGATATATTTTTTAAATCTCATTTTCTCCGATCAGCGGAGAAACCACTGTACAGGTTTGAAATGGAAAGATGTTACATACAGTGCAACAAAATACCAGTTAGAAAAGAATTTTTTTACCATATTTCTCTCAAAATCTACCGAGATACGTGCTAATAAATTAACTCAATATAACCCATTCTTAATGTGAGAGGGAATCCTCACTGTGAATCTTATTTTAGGAATTTTAGGCTCAATCTCCATTGAGCCTAAAATTCATGAAATGTGAATGAGTGGGTAAAAGGTGTGAGCACAGGATAAAATTTTTATGATTTTACAGTGGACTGAATTGATCTTCAGGGAGGCGTAATTTCATTCTAGTGGGACATCAACTGAATTTTCCCCAAGTTGTAGAGTCTTGCACCAGGGACCATGTTTAAGTTGGTGAAGAATTTTGTTTTGTTAGTTATAAAATATGCAGAGTGATAGTTTCGATATTCAGTTCTTTGTGGAGCTGTTTATTGGAGATATACCATAGGGCGTTAACCAAAGTCCGGAGTATTTTATTTTGAAATATTTGAATTTTTTAGCTTTGTATGTGCAGCACCGCCTCAGACGGGACAAACATATGATGGTGTTAATGCGGTTTAATGAACATGCATAGTTGTGTCAGATTGAAACGCCTATTTACGGTTTATTAGTGGCTGTAGATTGAAGAGTGGAGCATAAATTTTGTTCAGCCTGTGGATGATATGCGGTTTACGTGTGGGACGAACATCTAACATTACTACTACATATTCTACGGGTTTGCGGGGATGGGAGCCAAATGCCTGATGAATTTGCTATTTTGACCATTGTAGGGTGTGTAATTTTTTTTCAGAACAAAAGTTATTGCGTCATATTTTGTTGCGTTTAAGTGCAGATGTCAGTTTGCTGCCCAGTCAGAGAAAGTGTTGATGGCCGGTTGTGAGTTTGTCGAATACCAAAAGACTCCAATTTGTCCAAAATCAGTTCCACCGCACCATAATAAACACTCCATGGTATATCTTCAAAAAAAAATTCTTGTTAGAATCGTTAACTTACCACATTATTTTATTATCCACCCACTTCTTCCAAAACATCTCAAATCTAACTCCTCTAAGACTTTGCCTTAATCCAAAACCCATAACCCGCATCAGACAGAAATTCCCGTTTCACACATCTAAAGAACTTCTTAGATCTCTATCCAGAGTAGAGTTATCATGGAAAGAAACCTCTACCACCCTAGTAGTAAGATTATTTTAAGTTAATTTAAATAGAGTTAAGCAATCATAACAAAAATAGAGTGATTTATGCACTTGCCTTTGTATTGTACAATTTAAAAGAACATTAATAAATAAATAAAAGCAGCTTTTACCGATATCCAAAACGTATCTGCCAAAATTCACTTTCAGTTTCCTCACAATTACAGTAATGCATAGAACATAAACAAATTGAAAAATTATTCTACAAAGTATCTTCAATAATTGCGTGTTATCTTCGATAACACGTATGGCAGTGTAATACAAACTGCATGAATAATGTGATGGTTTAATTAAATATTTATATTTCCGTTCAGATATAGTTGACTTCAACAAATTTTAGTAAAAATCGGGATACTATCTTTCTACTATTGTAGATGTTATCGAGAGGATAATAATTATCATGTAAGGTTATAGTAGTGTGGTAAAGTATCACTTTCATAGCAAAACGCTTTTTCAATAGTACAATAAGAATTCCACTATGAAATTAAATGTAAGTTGCTTGGGGATAATAGAGTTAATATTGTGATAAATGGTACTTCAGACATTCACGTGATTAATTATAACAAATTATAATATAGCGACGAGTGACAGAAAATGTTAAGTATGGACAACAGAAAAGTGCGATGTTTTCCTCTTTTCTTGGAAAACTCTGATACGCCCTCTACACATGAATCAAAACAGACAGACAGTTCTGGAAATTACGCTCTTGAGAAATGGGTCTGAATGTTTAGCATCTTTCAGCCGCATCGAGTTTCTTTTGCTGGGGCTTTCATTCGTCAAAACGCGAGTGTAAGAAACGTCGGCGTAATATATGACCTCTACAAAGGGCGCCCGTTATGAGGAGGCTGCCAGCGATTTCTGTGCGGTCTCTGTGCGTGAACTCCGACGACCCTCTTCTCTTTATGGTGGTAACCGCCAATGAATTTTGTCTACCTAGTTGCCATTACTTTTGAAATATAGTAAACCCTCGATAGCACGAACTCGCTTAACACAGGCAATATAAATGCCTGAAAGAATTCTCGAAACATCTTTATCATCTATAGAAAATCGCAAGCATAATTTGTCTATGTCCATAGTCGTAATGTGGTTAAAAAATTAACACTTACATAAGAAGATAAAAAAGCACTTTTTTTTATTTGTACCAAGTACTCAGGGTAAATTGATTTAAATGCGGCGAAAACTTGTTTTTTTATACTTCAATTATGATTTTCAACATAAAAGACTATCACCGGGGGCAAATTTGCGTATCATATTCCACTATCCCCTTTATAAATTGATGGAATTAGATTGCGAACAACGACAGCTGTTTCAAATTTTGAGAGCGACAAAATTATGTAGTTTCACGTAGGGAATTTCAAGAA
The DNA here is from genome assembly GCA_011170035.1 of Teleogryllus occipitalis. Taxonomy (NCBI): domain Eukaryota; kingdom Metazoa; phylum Arthropoda; class Insecta; order Orthoptera; family Gryllidae; genus Teleogryllus; species Teleogryllus occipitalis. Next base: position 24,764 of record BLKR01015651.1, read on the forward strand.
TTATAGAATCTCTTTCGAGATACGCAAAATCTAATAGCGATGTTTCGTGTCTCGGAAAAGTGAGCTCTTGTAAGAGATTTTCCGATAAGGCAGAAGTTTCAAAATTACACTCAATAGTTCCCGGTGAAATTCAAAAATTACTTTGAATCTTTCTGTGATTAACTCTAAGGCAAGTATCAAGAAAGGAAATAATTATTGCTAATATTAACCTGAACATGAATTTCTTGCTTTTTATTTCTGAAACTCTGTACAGGCCGTAATAAAAAGTGTGAGTGCAAGTAGTCGCTGTCTGACTCTTTGCTATCTTCAAAACATTTTATTTCTACTGCTCGCTATTCAATTTGCATTTCATTATTCATATAAAAGCTTTGAACATCTTACGAGATGTGATTATTTTTAACATTTCCCACTATCGAATTCTGTCTGTCCAACAAACGCCTATTCTTAATCAACTAAGGCATCATAAATGAACAGATGAAATTCTCATCGTTTTTCAATCAGTTGTGTTCTGATCATATGCCATATGTTAGGCTAGCACTTAAATACATTTTTGTAAATGTTGCTTCATTCTTGATTTTTTGTGTTTAACGAGTAATTCATGTAGAAATGTATCTACAAATGTCCACTTTTTGTCGATTAAGCTGATTGTTATACCGTAACGTGCTTCTAAATTACTTATTTTCTGATTTATTGCTTTTTTATTACTGAATAAGTGTGGAGTTGTTTTTTCGCATGGATACATAAACCACATTTTTAAGCCTTTAGCTAATTAGAAATATTGAAATTGTCCGTATTGCTTCGGTCCTCATTTCTTCGATTCGTTTTGTAACATGGAAACTTTCGTTTAAATTATTTGAATGAAACATCTTTTAAAACCGTCGAGGAGATTCTGCTGTTCTTTGTGTTTTCTTTTATTGTGATGATATAATGAATGAGTCTCATCAGAATTGAAGTTTTACACTAGAGTTACTGCGCCTGCAGATTTAATGAATTCAATTACTCATATTTGTTCCATTAAAATTATCTTCATACTTAATAAGTATCTTATTTTTATATTGTAATTTATCTGATATCTTTTAATATTTATCATTCCAAACTATTTGTTCTACATTGCGGTAAAACTGTTTGCACGCATGCCTTTGACGTGAATGTGACATACGTATTATAAAAAGTTTGTTTGACCCGCATATGAGGCAACTCACTGTAACGTTTAGACATTTCTCACCGAAATTCTCGCTCGTAAAAGAACTTCGCAAAGTAAAGTGAAAAAGAAAAAAAATCTTTTCAAATTCCTTCAACTTTCTCGCGAGTTTGCGACCTCTTTACGGCTCGGATAGAGAACGATTGGACTAATTGCCGGTAAGCGCCATCGTGGGGAAAGGAGTCACTGGTTTCTGAAGCCAGCAAACACTCAAAGGTACTTCCAAAGTATCGAGCACGGGCTGCTGGCGCGACGAGAGGGTGGGCAACCGACGGAGCTGCAGTTCCCCAACTCTCCACGCCGAGATAACTCGCAAATTCGCGTTTCTTGTGCCGGATCGCGGAACGAAACGCGACGACTGGCTTTTCTGAAAATAAAGCAGCCTTTTCCGCAATTTTTCACCTTCTCAGAACGCCTCGGCGAGTTAACCGGCGTGGCGGTTGCGTTTGTAATAAGGTCATAAATCAAAGTAAATGAAGTGCCGTGCGGCGTCCACTGTTTTTGACATCCGGGTGTCGCGACTGTCTCCTCGTGGAATCGAGAATTCCGAGAAGGAGAGAGGAGAAAGAATGCTTGAAAGAGGAGGAGCACATAGAGTGGCTATAAAAAATAGGTGTGCTTCTGGGTGCGAGTGAGATATCTTCATTTCTGTCATCGTTGTTTTTAAAGAAATGGCGACATATGTTGTAGCTATACAATGATCTTTAATAAACAGTATGTCAACTGCACGAGAAAAGTATCAGAACCAAATTTTTGAACATCAGGAAACGGATACGACGGATACGTCGTCACGTAGTTTAGTAAAATTTTGATATCGCACTTTCAAAACATTATTTTGAAAGTGTGATTTGTGACCACTTACAAAACAATGTTTGTGCCCATTATTTTTCACTTCGTATGTCCGTTTCTATTGCTTTCACGTATTCTGCAGCGCACTTTTTTTTATTTTTTCTCCACTGATGCAACACACGTTTTGATTTACTCTATCTCAGCAAATTTCTACACAAATTCGACACATGGCAGGGCCGAAGACGCCGGCGAGGGGAGGCGGAACCAGATTGCATCAAATCCTGTTGAGCGTCCCTGCATGCTGCGGCGCGGCGCGGCGCGGCGCGGCGCAGCACGGCGGTGGCGTGTGGCGCGTGTGTATCGTGCCGACGGGGCAGCGGGGGCGGGAGGGGAGGCTGGAAGGAAGAAACACGATCAGAAAAGAAGGGGAGCCGGCGCTGTAGGGTTAGGGGCCGGCGCGGGGCGGCGGAGAGATGGGAGGGAGCGCTGCCCAGGAGACACAAGCGCCTGCCCTTGTGTGCGGCGTCGGGAGATTCACAAAGGCTGCCTAGGGCCTTGTAACGTTCACAAGCAGGCGATTCATGGGCTGGAATGCAGCTCAGGTTTTCGTTACTGCGTAGGTACATGCGGTTGCTTGAAATGAACAGTTGTTCCAACTTGCCTAATCGGAAAAGCAACCCTTTTGATTATTCAGCGACATCTGAGTTTGCACGGGAAGTTATTTGGTACAATATAAACCAACGATGCTGGTTCAGAAAGGTACCGTACGGAAAATAAAAAAAACCGTTTCTTTATTTAGTTATACTATGCTTTGAATGAGAAGTCTAATGTGTGTAAATCAGTTTGATCCAATTATATTACTAAGATAATTGTATACATGTTTTCTGTTATGCTACACAATAGAGCTATTATTAAGATTTTTGAAAAAGTTTCTTCGATATTTGAGCAAATTTTAGGTACGGTTCTGTTAAGAGCAATAATGTGTTGTGTGTTAGAAATTAAAGTATACGAGTTCTTTTTCATCTTCCAAAAGTAGTTTATTATAATTAGAATTTTAAAATCACGGTGATGATTTGAAAAAAAAATTGGTGGTTCCATGTAGCCCGAGTTCCTATCCGATACCTTGCAAAACGAATTAATAGAATTAGGAATGTTAAGTTATTATAAATGATGCAAGAAAATGTAAGAAACATATACACCGGCTTGACTTCAATGTATCACATAATTCTAACTGATTGGCACTCAGGAGGGCATAAGAAAACTAAAGAACACATTCTGAAGGTCATCATTCTATAGTATTTTGGGGTCAATCAATTGTACTTCGCTGTAAAAAAAAAAGAACTTGTTATACTATCTTGTCGTCAGCATTTGGCATCATCGGGTCGTAAGGAGTGGAAGTGGGCGCTTTTCATTCTCGGGTGTGGATCGTTACTCAAGGCTCAATGAGACGGGCGACCGTCCTGACACGTCCGCCCAGGCGGGAATGGTCGGTAATGGCCGCGAAGCGTTGCGAACACGAGTTTGTACTTGAGTAGGCGTCGCAGGGGAGGAATCGCAATCCGTCAACTGAACAGTAGTCGCCGCATAGCATTTGAAACGCTTTGGGTGTCCGCCCTCGTCATGCGGGGCCCAGGAACTAACAGCCTTGTAAAATTTGCTTAAAAATGTACTTTAGCGTGAATGAACACAGTATTTGAAGAAGGCCATGTGAAATAGGGTAATGATAGTAACTTACGATTACGCGTCATACAGATGGGATTGATAACTTTTATATTCTGAATGATTTCATTTTATGGAGTAAAATGTTGAGGCAGGAGGTAATAAGAATACATATGTAATATATAGTTGAATTTTCATTTTAACATACAGTATAATATTATCTTCACTATATTATATTTCTCCATGAATAATTTATTGTTAAAAAATTGTTCATTTCTATACAAGTAAAATTTTAATATAGAATTTGAATGAAATTCGTTACACATATTTAATCTATATATATAAAAGAAAGTCGTGTTAGTTACACTATTTATAACTCAAGAACGGCTGTACCGATTTGGCTGAAAATTGGTGAGCAGGAAGCTTAGAGCCAGGAGACGGACATAGGATACTGTTTATCCCGTTCGACAGCGTTCCTGTGTGAGAACGCACGTGTTTGCACGTACGCAGTGCAACAAGGATAGTACAGTTTCTCACAGTGAGTTCGAACCGAGAAAAAGATGGGACCGGCTGTTAAGGCGGAACAGAGTTCGCCGGGTCAGCTAGTAGACAATATTTAGAAGTGTTTGTTATCAATACCAATACTATTACACAGATACTGTTTGTTAACAATTAGAATGAATAGCCTAAAGCAATTTAAAAATCTTCAATTTGAACTAAAATACCTATCCCTTTCTGCAATGTAAATTGTGCTTCAATATGAAATGATTTTGTGGCTATACTGTCAACGCGACGTTCAGCACCGACAACGTAGTATCGATGCTTTTTCCGGTCGCTGCGATCGATATCAAATATCGCATTTAATCAAGTATCGCAACCTCTGTAAGCGCTCCCTTTGAACTTCTATTTGCGAGGGAGGGAGTTGGAGCACACTGTTATCTGCGTGGTGGTGGCGGTGGCGGTAGCGGTGGCGGTAGCGGTGGCGGTGGCGGTGGCGGTGGCGGAGGCGACGACGGGGGCTGCGGTTGAGCCCTGGCAGCTACCGCAGGAGCACGTGTGTAGATTACACAGCGCTTCTGTGACTCAAGTGATGAAAAAAAGCGCTTTCATTCTCATGCATTTTAAATTTTAAGCAAATTTAATTATATTTTCACAAAGCAAACGAGACTAATGTAAGATTTCCAGGCGTGTAATAAAATGTTTAACTGTAATAAAATACCCGGCAGGGCTAAGTTCTGAGAATCGTGATATTTAGAATATTACTTAGTGGCTATAAAGGAGTGCTGCTAAGTCTCGGAGAATAGAGAAAGGAAGTTCTTTCTTGTAAACGCTTCCCCGCGCGTATGCATACAGATGACAGGCGAGGAAAAATTAACATACAAATGACTAGACGGTTAGTAAACAATAGTTTTATTAAAGTGTGTGAGTTATTGATTAAGTCTCCCACAGAGAGATATAACGCTTCATTAAACTTCACTTCTGCGGAGTTTCTTGCGTAACAAACCAACATGGCGCAAGTGAAACAGTTTAGTCTTTTTAATGCATTCCTCCAGCGCGACAATGGCCTCGTGCGTTTTATTGAAGCTGTGCTCCGCTAACATGAACGGCGGAACTGACCGTCATCTCGTACCGCGTGCGTTAATTGATAGCAGGCGTTCCCAGCTCGTAAAAGATGGAAAAACAGCGCCCGCCGAGGAAATACGCCGAAGCTCAAGGCGCTCCCCTTCGGCGTAAACTCGTAATACCGCCTCCGCCTCATCTTCCTCCTCCTCCTCCTCCTCCACCTGCTCCTCTTCCATCTTCTCCTCCTCCATCGCCACCTTTGCCTCCACCTCCTCCGCATCCACCACCTCAGTGTCCGCTGCCTCCACCTCCGCCTCCTCCTCCCGCTCCTTGTCCTCCATCTCCTCTTCCTGTCTCCTCCGCCTCCAGCGCCTCATCCTCCGCTTCCTCCGCCTTCACCTCCACCTCGGTCTCCTCCTTCTCCTCTGCCCCCTCCGCCGCCTCCTTCACTCCCACCTCCTCCGCGTCCTCCCCCGCATCCTCCTCCTCCACCGCCTCCTCTTCCTCCTCCTCCTACTTCCCCGCCCCCACCTCTTAAGAGGAGAACCGGCGCGCCGAAGAGGCACGCAAAGAACAGTTAATGTCGATTCGGGAGCTGGTTTCTGCTCTTCGTGGATGTGCTTGTCCTTGACTGTAATGGAGGTGATAAAGTTGTGAGCGTTCCCTATGTTGTCAAAGAAATTGTGTAATGTAAGTTAAATTACAATGATTGAGTGCGAAGTAATGTACTTTCTTCCATCGTTAATTTTCGTGATGGCAAGCTCTTTCCTGTTTTAGGCAGATTTTTTCACACATCTTTATTTGAAGGATTTTTGTATTACATATAGTGCGACGCTTTTCTTCTCTTGCGTTTGACATATTCTAAATAGCTCAATCACACTCCTTCTGGTTATTTACTAAACAGTAATGCACCGTCAATGACTTCGCACTTTTCATTATGTCCTATGTCACTTTCAGGCATCATTACATCCATGACACTATTTTCCAAGATGGAATGAGCCCAATCTGCATATTTGCTTATCTCTTATTGGCAATTGATTTATATATACTTTTCAGTTCTCTTTTATCCGTCTTGTCAATTTATGTCCTACGTACTATTCGTTGTACCTATTTTAGAATTTTCTTGGTATTATAAAAGACACTTCGTTTAATTGTCTATTTTCTCTCTATGTGTTTTCTAACGGTGACAAATTGAAGGGCCTAACCTTAACCGTAAAGTACTCTACACCTTTTCTAGTTGTTCACCAGTACTACAGAAAACAACAGATTAATATGCGCAACTTTCAATTGAATCTCAAATTAGTAATATACATTTTAGAAAATATTTTATTTTCGTAATAAGTAATTTGTAATATTTTATTTTTGTAATAGACGCTTCTACTCTAGTGTATCGAATTTTGCGAAATTTAATGTCGTTTTTCACGATCAACGCAATTTGGTTTTCCAATTTGACCCAGAATATCTGAACAGTGTATACAGTAGCTGACGACAGTGTTCATCATTTCATAAGAAATCATTACAAGAAGAATTTCGGCATTACAACGTTTCAGTTTAGTTGTATCTTGAGGCATCCTTTAGTTGCTGGGATGTTTATTTTTTGGTTATGCATATTTCCATAGTATAGATGGCTGAGAACGAAGTGCTATTGAGCGCATATGCTGTAGCACAGTACCTACGAGCACGCTTGCAAATGACATGATTTGTCACGATTTTACGTTTTAAAAACTGCATATACAAGACGTTAGTGAGATTATAAAGTCACAAATTGCTCTACAAAATGGAAATTGGTACTTGTTTCTACACATAAAATAAATATTCTTCCTTCCGTCCCAAGCTAAAACTAATGGTGCTACAGAATGGCACGGACTTTCTCGTACTAATAAACTAACTGGTACGAGAAAGTCTGCATCATTCTGTAATTTTAGCTTGGAAAAGGTAATCTCTTTAGTGTGGGCTAGCTTTTCTCTTTTGCTCCACCCTCTTCCCAGCGGCAACCCATTGCCGCTTAAAAGACATTTTTCACATTTTCTCAATTTTAAGGTCCCCTAGGGGTATAACTTAAATATGAAGTTAAAAAAATTATAGAAAAGTGAAATCTGATCGTACATTCAGATTTTCGTATAAAAATTTGGAGCCGTTTTTAGATAATGTCATTTGAGCGTTTCTGAAACTTAAGAATTTTGTGCTCATTTTTTCAACTTTGAATTTTCAATAAACTTCATTTGATAATCATTTCAGACTTGTACTTAAAAAAGAATGATGTATCAAAAACGCCAGTAATGTAAATATTATCGACGTGAGATGTACTTAAAAAATTCATTTGTGTAATTTAAAAAAATCAAAAGAATAAATTAAAATATAGTAATGCCATATTATTCAGTACAATTATCACTATCCGTACAAAATGTATAAAGAAAACTACTGGTGTTAAAACAGCACATACTTTCTCGCCCGTACTTTCAAGCAATAATCAAAATCGGACCTATGTAATCTTCTTAATGTATTCGGTCGATTCTTACAAGAAGTTTAAAGAACATACTTGGAGCCATTTTTTGATGAAACTTTGATATGGAATAGGGTAAATGAGGCTTAAAAGAATGGTTTATGTCTTATTCAAATCCCTAGTTTTTCTTAAATTAAAAAGTTCAAAGCTTTTTTTCGGTGTTTTCCTACAACTACAATATTGAAGATGATTTATTTTCAGAATTATATATGTTCTACAAAGACAGATCTTGAAATAAAATCATGTACAATTTTTAGAAAATATGAGTAGTTTTCATGTACTTAGGCGTGCAATGTAGGCAATTTAAAAAATATATTTTCTCAAATTTAGCTCAATTAAAAATACATTCTCCCAAATGTATCAAAGACGGTAAAAAATTGGCTCCAGTCTCATTTTCGGCGAACTCTGCATTTTTGAAAATTGCAAAAAAGATAATCCAAAACTACAAATTTGAAGATAAAGATTTTTGTCTTAAATTAAATTGTTATAAAAATTAGAACTATATAGAAGGCCATGTACGATTGAAAAAATGTTATCAAAAACAGCTCCAAATTATTTTTGTATATTTTCCACAGATAGAAAACGAGACACTTAAAGACAATGGCTTAGTATAATTTTCATTAAACTCCTTGAATTTTCGAAAATTGCTTAAGTTATAAATAATGCGAGAAAATGTTTTCTTAGAATCCCTGGTTTTAAATGTAGTCGTTCCCTATTTTCTAGGGATAAATTAATTTTTATTGTTAGAAAATGATTTAAGGGTCATTAAGTAATGCAATGTGAACTACAAGTTTTACATATAAGGGAAAAACAACCACACTAATACGGGTTATTTTTTAAATTAAATATTTATTTACAGTCTGTTCATACGTCAGAACAATAAGTATTTCTTTGACTAGATAATTAACATTGGTTGAAGAAGATACTCAGTAGTATCTCTCCAAAAATATAATTGATTATACATATAACTATACTTCAGAACGTGTAACGCAAATCTAAAGGTTTGAATTTTTTTAAGTCGTCTCATTTCCGAACTGTTATCTAACAAATTTATGGCTAAATTATTTGTATGACATTCTAATTTTTTAATATATTTACAACTATAATTTTGTATTTCTTCATTAACTGTTGGCAATTTAAAATCAGCAAAAATTACATTTCGAACATACCAGGGGGCATTAGCAATGTTTCGTAATACTTTGGAGAGAAAACTTTGAATAATTGTGATATTGGACATGCTGCGGGGGCTCCAGAGCTGTATGCAGTAAGTCCAAACAGGCTTTAACAATGATTTTTTAAATGAGTAATTTATTGTCTAAAGCTAACCCTGAGTTTCTACCTGACAACCAATAGAGTTTTTTGTATTTTAATTGATGTTCTTTTCGTTTACTCATTATGTTTTCTCCACGCAAGTCGCATATCAAGATAAACACCTAAATATCTCTCTGAACCTGTTTCTGAAAGGAAAGTTCTGTTCAATTGCACTGGGGGACAAAGTATTCACTTCATGGTGAAAGTAATGTGGCTTGATTTGCTTTCATTTGCACTTATTCGCCAAGTATTTAGCCATGCTTGTAGTTTGTTGATATGTTCCTGAAGCAATCTGGAAGCTTCCAGTGGATCACTGGCTGAGCAAGAATGGATGTATCATCAGAAAATGTTGCTGTTACTGTTTCTTCGGTTGTAGGCAGGTCATAAGTGTATAATACATAGAGCACTAGACCCAACACACTTCCTTGAGAGACGCCAGACAGGATAGGGTGAAAGGAAGATAGTTCGTTATTGTACTTAATTTGGAAGTATCGATTACTCAGGTAGGATTTTAATAAGACACAATAAGGGTATTGAAGGTGTTTCATCAGCTCGTACAATAACCCTACATGTCATATTTTGTCGAATGCCTGCGTTATGTCTAGAAACGCAGCCAAGCAATATTTCTTTTCTTCCAGACTTTTACTAATGATGTTCTTCACCCTTTGCACTTGTTCTGCTGTAGAATGCTTTCTTCGGAATCCACATTTATAATCAGGTATCCAGTCTTCTAATTTTGGTTGAAGTTTCATCAGCAGCAGTTTTTCAGAAGCTTTAGAGAGGAGAGGCAGCAAACTAATAGGTCTCTAGGATGCTGGTTGTTGGGGAGTTTTACCGGGTTTGAGGATTATAATGATTTGAGCATATTTCCAAGATTATGGGAAATACCCTAGGCGCAATATTGCGTTGAACATTGAAGTGATGAGGGATATTGCTTTTCGAGGTAAGTTTTGTATTATCCTGCCAGTAATTAATTCATATCAAAGTGCTTTGTTAGGGTGAAAAGTTCTGAAGATATTCTTTATATCCTTCGAAGTAAATGGGGCAATCGGAAGTGATATCTGAAGAGCCGCTTCTAAATATTTTCTAAGATCTTCTTCGTCAATGAGTTTGTGCGCACTGTGATCACTTGATGAAAAAGGTTTAAACACGTTGGTTAAATGCTGAACAAAGCATTCAGCTTTCTCGAGATTAGTTTTTGCCCAGTTCCCGGCAAATCTGATGGGTGGAACATGTTGTTTTGATCTTTTCAATCTTTTTGTAATTTTCTACGAGTGTTCATTGTTTGTTTGTTTGTTTGTGGAGAGGTATTATTTAAATACTTTTGAAACGGTATAGAATTATATTCCTTTAATAATCTTTTAAGTTTCTGTGTTGCATTGTTCAGCCTATTTTTGTTTTCAGGTGTTCTGTTATTTTGCCAAATTCTTCGAAATCTTCTTTTCAGAGCTATCTTTTCATTTATGTACTGAGGGTATGTATTTGCTTTGGAGCATTATTTCATTTCAGGTGTAGAGTTCCAAGCTACGCTTTAGATACATTCTGTTATATGTTTGATAGCGGTATCTATATCATCTTTCGTTTTCAATGGAACATTTGCCGTAACATCCTTGTTAATCAATTAGAATAATTCCCAGTTGGTGTACCTATTTGATAAGGTAGGAGTTGAAATTATTTCGATGCTACATGCTCCGAAAGTCATAACAGGAGAGTGATCAGAACTCAAATCAAGACACTGTTGAATATTGGTTTTGAAAAGATATGGGTCATGAAAAGAAAATATGGAAGATATGCGATTAGATTAGTAAGAGATTGGAATCAAAGAAACCAATCTTTCCAGGAATTCAAAGCGTTCTTTAAAGGAAGTCCCGACTCGCTTGTTAATCGTAGGTCTTCTTTTAACTTTTCTTTTTAACAGGATTGGAGACCGCCGAGCTAGCAAGTATTTCGAATGTTTCGTAGCAAGAGCAAGGCAAATAAAATATTTCTTCAAAAGCAAATAACTACGTTCAGTAGAATGGTTTATTCTTGGAAACGGGCAAATCATAAAACAGAAGCGGACCCTAAAATTAAATCTCTGTGATAAAAAATAAATTATATTAGGAAGAACGTTGATTTTTCCTGTCAGAAATGACGTTTCATTACAAAACAATTTGGAAAAAACCGGTAGCTCTTTTCAGAACTCCAAGTTTCTACGCAGCTCACTGAGGGATATGAAAAGCCTGATAATGTATGAAAAAGGATACTATTCCTTCTACATTTTCTTACCAACGCACTCATGGGAGCCTATGTTTTTTAGCAATTGTTAGTATAGTTAGATAATTGATATCTAAATCAATTTCTATTATGTGTTTCGGTTAGTGTTCAACACTTTAATAAAGTTTACAACACGTTTTCATTTCGCTCTTCCAACAAAGTAACCTCGTAATAGTTTCCATTATTCTGTAAAGGAATATTGAAGAAATAGTTTCGTTAGATCTTGATGTAACTCTCAAAAATTAAAATTTTTATTTTCCAATTTGAGGAAGTGCGACATTAGCCAGATTAATAGGGGGATATCAGTTCTGCGGAAAATGCTTGGTATAGTTTAACCGTTAGTGTTGTCCAAAATCAGGGTGTTTGCCATTTTGTTAACAATACAAAAAATCAAATCTGCAGTTCGTTTACCGATGCAAATAGTTTTATATATCTCGTGAGCACAATTGTCTACTTTCCAAATGTAGTTAACCTTGCTTTTTTGCAACTTGTATTCATCATTCAACTATTTATAGTTAAAATCTGGGGAAGAGATTCTAGAGCCCACGAAAACGTGCGCAGATGGTATTTCTCCCCCATACATCACATACAATTTTTCGCGTTCTTTGATTAAATCAAATGAAAATCAAATAAAAAAGATGGGCGGAGAGTCGAACCCATAAATCTATTTTTTCTTGTAAGATCGTCATTTTTCGCTGCAACCTTATAACACTTCCTATATACTCGTAATAAATGGTGTAAGAGAAAATAGATCAAACTTCACATTCAATTGTGTATAAAGTTTATATAAACATTTTGAGATATTACAGTTACAATACAGGATATACAAACGTCAACAACAATTTTTTCTCCCCAAATCAATTTGTATTTGAAGATCGAATGATTGGAGATCGAATTATTGGTGTTCCATTGTTTTTCTGTCAAAACCGGATATATCTTTTAGAGCTAAAATCATTCATTTGCTTCATTGTTGGTATAACACTTGTTTGTAATCTGTTTAGTATAATAACATTGTTCTAGTATTTGTAGCAGCCTATAGCTAAATTTTACTCCTAGCATTTACTGCTCGGTTAAAAATTGTAGTAGGTGTGAGCAATTTAGTGAGAGAGGTTTTCGTGATAAGGTGTACTTCAGGGGGATATTTTGGAGACCGAGGTGTAAATCATCTTTTACTTGTGATCTTCAAGATGTAAATATGTCCAATTTTGTTCTATTTCATCCGATGTTAAAGATTTACATAGATAAAATGATTACAGTACAAATCAATTTATCAAATGTCAATTCAAATTATTAATAATATATCTTTAATTTAATTATATTCTTCGTTAAGATATGATTTTGTCTTCTTCTAATGAGTTTTCATTTTCTCGCTTTCAAATAAACAATATTAATTTTCTAATTTGAAATGTTAGATCAAAATATTTAAATAACTGAATTAAGGGTATTCTTTCCTGCGGTAGGAAAACCCAGACAACGATATTTACGTGGTTCGTAGTGCAACGCATTCTAAATACCTTTATGAGCTGTAACATGAAACTGAAAAAGTCCTGATCAATTCTTGGTGCCCTTATTTCTTGTAAGTGCAAGGGCATTTCATATCTCATCTCGTTCAGGTTTTCTGTTATATTTGTCTTGAACCATTGGGGAAATATGGAGAAATCTTTTTGCTTTACTTCTATATATAAATGGCTTCACTATGAGCATACTTTGTTATGTTTTTTCTAGTTACAGGAGGACTATGTCGCAAGATTATTTTTTATTTCAACAATTCGTTTGTTGATAGAAATACATTTTAGTTTATAAATGATGCCAAACATGCTCGTATTCGTAATTCAACTTTTCTGCACAAGAGGAAGGTAGTAATTCTGGTGTTGTGAAAACGTTTGCGGATTATAATTTCACCCCTCACATGAGCCACATATTACTTAACTGCTTTTTACGATACATAAATTAAATAAAAATACAAGTTATGAGTCTTAAGATACTTCAGTAACCATGTGACAAGATTCCCTTTTCAGTGATTAAGGGTAATTTTGTTTTTTACTCTATTTTTAAATCTCAAATGTTAGCATTTTTGCTTCTCTTCTATTCTAACGTTATTGTAAACACTACCTAAGGTGCCTTTTGTCTTCGTTTTATGTGCCATTTCCAACCGAAACAGGTATATCAGATACAGAGTTCCAAGAAAATGCTTGAGTGGCTATTGTTATGTAGTTACTGCATTCCTACGCACGTTCCTGCCACTTCCAACCTAACGACTAATTCTTACGTTCTACGGAAGATTGCGAGTTTGGATCACTTGCTGAGAACGTACAACATTGTGTCTGCTATGACGTGCTTAACGCTACAAATGTTCTCGTTTTGTTGGTTCTAGAAACTTTCGAAAGGGGCAGTACAATATTTTGAACTATTGAGTACTCTTAAACAATAATTTGTCTAAATGGAAAATGTGTAAAAATTTACTATGGGTACCTCTGATACACGCTTATCATTGAAGTTTGATCATTCGTAAAATAATTTTGCAACTAAAACTACGTTTGAAATGTTGCTGCTAAAACAGAAATTAAAGTCCCTCTCCTGAATTAAACCGTTTCGCATAAAAACATGTATACAGAAGCGTGAGCGCAAATTTTATGCACGGGTTTCCTGCCGGATAGAACAGAGCAGAAGGTTAGGAAGAAGGCAGAAGATCAGATCCATCTATCTGTCCGCCACGCCCATTCACTCCCCCTCCCGCCAATTTCTGAACGAATATCACGACATTCAATTCATCAAATATTTCCAATTCCTGAAAAAGTTTCCATATTTGGAAACACGATTCATATCTCATTTTGTTTTCTTTCCAAATCTGTGTCCTCAAAAATTATCTCTAATATCTCTGCTCTCTTCTGAGATTTTAGGCATTTTCCAATACTATTAGCATGTCTCTTTTATGGGCAAAACAAATATCATTCCGTACGCGCGAAAAATGTTGACTAAAAAGTAGACATAAAACAAACCAAAATTTTCAAAGAGGAAGATCCTCAGCCTTAGAACTCAATTAAAATCTCGAAATCCGAATAGACCTGAGTTTCTTCTGTTATTCTTTCTTACTACTACAATTAATGTATTATTATATCTCAGTATATTTTCTTTATATCTCGGGGCGCCTTTTATCACTATAACATTTTCTTTTTTTAAGGTCGCGTTTCAATTGCTGTGATCATAAAACGAGCACTGTAATTTGCCATTTTTTAAAAACTTTCGGGGTAATGGTAGCAGAAGACACATACGGACCCACAAAGATCCATGTCAGGGGCGGGATTCGAACCCGCTATCCTTCAAGCCAAGACAGCCACGATCTTTGAGTCTTAGCAATCTCAGCGATCCAGACCGGCAGTAATTTCCTTTTTTATGTCAAAATGTTTTTAAAAAATTGTGTCGTTTAGGAAAGGGGAGAGAAAAGTTGCATTTACCACCTTCATTTACTATCATTAAAATTTGGAAGGAATTATTAGTGTTTACCAAGGGTTTGAAATATTGTAGATTTGATACATTGAAGAGATTCTTATATATTTCACGGTTCCATAATTTGGGATTAGCTCCATTGCGTGTTAGCTTATTGAAATGAAAGCTTATTGTCGTTTTTGATATAACGAACATGGCGCTAAATTAAGTTAAAAATCCACTTTGTGAAAATTTAATAATAATATTCAAGTTCTGAGGCTTTGAAGCAAAATTAAAATCAAATCCCAACAAAGATATTTTTTAAATAATGCATTTTGTAAATTTCTAAATAAATGTTTGTGATTTTGCTTCTTCTTAGTAGATCTGAGTAGATCAAGAGGAAGAGTACTGTCAGTGGAGGGAAAGCTGTTTGATTCTATATATCAAAACTGAAAAGGAGAGCCTATCTTCGATTTCAGATATGTTAATTTTTCAATATTCTGAATATATCTAGTGGATGTAAAATTTGTTTTCTTACTTTTAAGTACGCTTAAAATTGTAATACAATAAAACCAAATCACTGGAAAAAGTATGCTTTCATGAAAAGTATGAACTCATTTTTATAGTTTTATTTCTTAGATCACCTTACTGCAATTGGTAAAAATGTTTATAAACTATCTTAGTAAATTTGTTATTCCTTTTGTTTGTAAAGTTTCACGAGAGAACCTTTTTCTGTTTGGTTCGGTTCATTTCTGCGAGACTTATCTAAACAAAGAGTACTTACAGATCAAAGGTCTCATTACTGAATTTTTGGTACAAAAATATGTTCATATTATGATATATTTCTAAGTGATGATCAGTTCAAATTGGTAGTTGTTACTTAAATTCCTTATGGCCATTTTCTTTAGATATTTTTGTCAAAATGTTCAAGACCCCTGAAAAATAGATTTTGATACATTGCGTTATTTCTCCGGATTAGCGGTATAAATGATCATTGATGCATACAAAGATACTTAGTTGTGCATTTTCCGTGTTTACATTTCGCTAAGATCTTCATATTTCTTTAGAATCTCAAACTCCACCACAAACCCTATATCATGTTACAAAGCGCAAAGAAAATATTTCAAGAGCAGTCTCGTAACCGACGAAAGGACTCGCATTCTCTGTAATCCCAAACTCTATGAAAGCAACGTCAAAATTACTCAACACAGTTGCGCGAAAGTGGTGCGGGAGCCGTGCCCTCCCACCCGCCCCATCGGGGTAGCACCCCTCGCCCTCCACTCCCTCCCTCTGGTGCACTTCCACGCAGTTCCTAATGGGAATTGAATCGTGAACACCCCGTAGGAGGGAAATCTCGAGGCGATAACAACGCGGGCGCATTAGTGTCGTTACGTAATGTGCCCATTCCCACAGTGGCGCGTTTTTACGACCGGCTCTTTTACGCCGCCCGACGCGTCGCGACGCGACGGGGCGAAGCCAGCGACCAGGGCTACAACGCGGCCATGACTGGCGGCGGTGGTAGTAATGATGATGGTAGTGGTGGCGGGGGTGGAGGCGGAGGTGGAGATAGAGGAGGAGTTGAAGTAGGAGGAGGAAGTGGAGGAGGACGATGAGGACGAGATGAAGGAAGAAGGATGAGAAACAGGAAGTGGAGCTGAGAGAGGAAGCGAAGATGGAGGAAGAAAAGAATGTAGAGTTGGAGAGGTGCTGGAGGAAAAAGAGTTGAAAGAGGAGCAGGATGACAAGGAGCAGAAGAAAGTAGAGGAGGAGGTAAAGCAAGAGGTGGAAGAGGAGAAAATGTGGGTGAAGGAGGAGAAAGAAGTGGAGGAGGAAGTAAAGGAGAAGGAAGAGGTGAAGAATATGGAAGAAGAGATGGACGATGAAGAGAAGATGGAGGAGGAGGAGGAGGAGGTGAAGGAGGAGAAGAAGGAAGCAATGATGAAGAAGGAAGAGGTGGAGGTGAGGAAGTAGAGGCGGTGGAGGAGGTGAATAAGGTAGAAAAAGCGAAAATGAAGAGGAAAATGAGGAGGAAGATGTGAAGGAAGTGAAACTAGTGGTGCTACAGAATGGCACAGACTTTCTCGTAGTAAAGTTTTCTAATTTCCTTCGTGTGGGCTAGCTTTACGGTCTTGCCCCATTCTCTTGACAGCTGCCATCTATCGCCGCCCAAAATACATTTTTTTGAAGTTTTTCATTTGTCAGTGCATCCCAGCAATGCTAGTTTATTAATATTTCTGGTGGATTTTCACATCAGTGTCGTAAAGTTTTTGGGAGTTTTGAAAAGGTATTTATTCATTAAAATGGAGCACTAAAGATGATGGCGACAGGGAAGGTGGTAGGAATAAGGTCATCAAGATTTCCCTTTAATGTGTAATGGAACTGAGGGAATATGTCAAATGTGCTAATGGAGGTACCATTGGTTGAGTAACTGAGACAGCAGATGGCGTAAAGTTGCTCCATATTTGCCTGCATAGTGGTACCTTATGTATTGCTGTAGATGGGATACTGACATTCAAAATTTATGCAGTCGTTTATGCCAAGGGAGATCCTGTAAATCAAAATACACAATTCTGATGTCGGTAGTATTGTTTTTTGGAAGTAATAAACATTGTAAACTTCGTTGCAACGTTGTAGCCTTATTTAATACTTATTCGAAATAAAATTCTAAAATAAGACATATTCTTGTGTTCCTGATATTGTATAAATAAATGAGATTGATGTTGAATGTATCAAGAATTATTTAACAAGAGGCTTTGTGCCGATCCGGTGGCTGAGATCGCGAAGGCAGTAGCATCGTAGCGATCTCGGACCGAGGGTTGCGGGTTCGAGTCTCGCCTCGGGCGTGGTTGTATTTGTGTTCGTCCTTTCACCGCTTATTATCACCATATCGTTTCATCATCATAGTTACCATCCCGTGTACCCAAACTTTGTATGAATTAATTTTCCTCATCGCCGGTGCTCCGTGGATCACCGTACATATATTATTATTATTATTATTATTATTATTATTATTATTATTATTATTATTATTATTATTATTATTATTATTATTATTATTATTATTATTATTAAAAATTGTCACTAAAAGGAAAAGATACCACGGACCAAGAACCATAATGTCATAGGCTAGGAGACGTGCATCGCCGACATGCTACGTGATTTCCGTGTTGTTCTTCTGGCTACATTCAATTTATAATAATTTTTAAAGTTGTACTCTATAGCTTAAATATATATAATTATATATAATTAATATTATTGATATCATAATTCTTAATTACAACATCCATTTTGTGCCAAAGCTTTCGTATACGCACATTTTCCCTACGTTACGAAACATTTGTTACACGACGGAAAGCCGTGCTTTCGTCGCATTTAAGTTCTTTACATGACACTGAAACATTATCGGCAAATACATCAGCATAAGATGAATTAAACTTTCTGATCAAAATATCGAAATAAATGAAACAAAACAACACTGAACTGACATAGGAAAGTGATACCGAGTGAAGGAATAAGAATAAAGTGTTAGAGGCGATGAAAGAACATCGAGGGAGTTGCGAGAAACGTGAATGGATGCATGAATGGAGCGCCTCCATCAGTAATTCGATCGCTGAAGGTGGGGCGCATGACCGTGCTGCTGAGGTGGCTACTGCGTCGGCCAGGCCGTTGAGGGCGGAGGGCGATGGGTGGGGAACGGCGGAGGTCGCCATGACGGCGGCACGGAGGCGACCCTGGTTGCGATGGTCTCGTGGCCGCATGGCCGGGGCGAGGGCCGGGGCGAGGGCCGGGGCGAGGGCCGGGGCGAGGGCCGGGGCGAGGGCCGGGGCGAGGGCCGGGGCGAGGGCCGGGGCGAGGGCCGGGGCGAGGGCCGGGGCGAGGGCAGCGTCGTGGGCGGGGGCGTGAGTGGAGGGCGAGACGATTGCCGTTTAGATGCAGGCGCCGCGTCGCGCCGGGGCCGTCTCGGGCGCGGATCACCCCATTTGCGCGTCCGCGCCTGCCCGGCGCCGCCGCCGGCCCTCGCCCAGCGCCTGCCACCGGCCCTGCCCCCGGCCCTGGCCGCTGCCCTCGATTCCCGGCCTCGTGTTGGTCCCGCACCCCCGATCCCTCGCTATCTCTCGTCCTCTTTGGCCAACATGAGCTCTCTTTGTCCTTCCGATGCTCTCTTTCGCTCTTTCTCTGCCTTTCTTTTACTCTCTTGCCCTCTCATCTTCTTTCGTACTCTCGCCTACTTTTGCTCTCTCTCGTCCATTCCTTCATTCTCGCCCACTCTCGTCCACTTTCGTCCAGTCTCGTGCAACCTCGCCCACTCTGGCCAATTCTTTCACATTGTCGTTTTTTCTCTCCCACTCTCTCTTGCCCATTCATACTCTCTCGGTCTCTGGTCACCTTCGTATTCCCTCTCATCCTCTCGTTCTGTCTCATCTCTAGCTATCTCTGTCCTCCTCTCGTCTTTATTTTCACGACCAGAATCAACTCCCGCTATTTCATCTTTATTCACCTTCTTTCGCTCTCTCGTCCACTCACCTGGTCTAGCATCGCTCTCTGGTCACTCTCGTTCTCTCTCATCTTATCTCGCTCTCTCACTCCTCACCAACTCAATCGCCTTGCCTTTCACCCTCGATCGTCTCTCACTCTTCCGCCCTCTCTTGCCGTCTCATCCTCTCTCGCTCTCCTTTTCTCTCCCCCTCTCTGGTTCCTTCCCGCGCCTCTCGATAACACTGCGCGCACACCTCTGCCCCCTCTCCAAGCGACTCGCTTGGACCATAGACTAAGGAGGTAGTTATTTTTTCTGTGTTTGGACCCTACTATTCTCCGCCCCTCTCGCCGTCAGTATGGCTCGCTCACTTCAACTGAGTCTGCTTGCTCACAGTTCTTTTGAAATATGATCACCGGGCCGTCGACGACATATGTCGAGAGCACCCTGGCACCACATTTAATCACTATTCCTGCACTGCCTGCACTGCACTAGCCAACAACAATTGAACGCGCGACACTGCACTTCGGAGTATTCCCTTTCGAACGACATGTTATCTATCAAATATTGACAATGTAAGATGGAACAGTAATGTCGCCATTATTTTCTAAAAATCTCCCGTAAAAAGAGGTGAAATTTTTGTACAAAAGATGTCGCCTCTCTCTCCCAAACCCTTTGCTAATTTAGAGTTAGAATATGTCCCTATGTTAGTTGAAGGTGAACCAATGGCCTGCTATTGGGTTTCTAGTACGCGATAGAAATCTTTGATGTGATCCATCCAAATCTCCTTTGCAGGTATACAAATATACGGATTTCACTCAAACAGATGTAAGCGAGGGCAAGTTTGTTCCGAGCAGCGGTAGAGTACACATCGCGCTCCGCTCTGCTCAGTAACAGCGAAAGTAATGTACTGTTTCGACAAGTTTAATTAGTTCCAAGTACTGAAGTATTAGTGTCAGTTCGAAGTGTAGTGTGCAGTGCGCCGCACAAAGCGAATCCAATAATTATTAGCAGTCAAACTAATGTTTAGATCCATTACAGATTTTTCGGAAATGGTATCAAACAATCAAACATTTAATTAATATTAGTAGGAGATTCCACACGTATAAGGACCTCCCTAACAAGAAGTTTTCAATATTGTTCAAAAACTTACGCACATCAATAACCCAAGAAGAAATATACGAAGATCTGAAGGAAAAGTGTTCATCATTAATTAGTATCATGGCTATATAAAAACAACACCCCCGTACCTGTCGTAGCCGCAGAATTTGACGGTCGACACAGTATTGAATCAGTGCTCCAAATTAAACAAATTTGTAATTTGAGTGTTAAACCTGAACAAAGGCGAAAAAGAGGCCCTGTCCAATGTCTGCGCTGTCTGGACTTAGGGCACCTCGAAAATAACTGCAACTACACAATCGTTTGTATTTGCTGAGTAGAAAATCACTATTCAGTAAATTGTCCCCATCGGGAACAACTACTGATTTGTAAGAA
Source organism: Teleogryllus occipitalis (assembly GCA_011170035.1). NCBI lineage: Eukaryota > Metazoa > Arthropoda > Insecta > Orthoptera > Gryllidae > Teleogryllus > Teleogryllus occipitalis. The sequence continues at coordinate 45,440 of BLKR01015651.1, forward strand.
CTTGAAGGGCCCCCACCGCGCAGATATACGAACTGAGGAATGTCCTTACTACAAAAAGCTTATAGAACCCCCACCCACCCACCCAACAAGTGCACAAGCAAGAAATCCCAAAAATAAATCAAACAATGGCAGGCCTCACGCACAGCGACTCTCCACCCACAACTACTCAATTCTCCAATCAATCAAATTTCAAACTTCACCTCTATGAATAATCAGCCCATTTCTGTCCATCAGCTAATCCAAATACCCGTTTCAATCAAAACCCTAGGCAATCAACTCATCATATGCCTAATCCAAATAACTCGTTAATGCACTCACTAATTAACTTCATCACCAGCTCCAGCCTACATAATCAATATAATAAATACTATTATTCCATCAATCATTAGTAACATAGGGTGATGTGTAATATTAAAATATAGTATTTTCAATTTACCTTTTAATTACTCGGGCTGGCACACGGAGTGCGCCTGTCGCATTCTTTTACTTCCTGACGACAGTACTTGCGTCATATTGCCTTATTGTTTCCGCTAACCTCTGTTCTGAGTTTCTTTAACAGTTTGAAATTGTTTTTCAATTGCTCAGTTACAAATGGTAGGAGTACGCTAGAGGAATTATTTCCAATATGTTTTTTTCACACTGTGTGCATCGCGCGGGTAATAATGTAAATAATAATAGAAGAATGCTTTCTTCTCAATTCATTCGGTGTTAAGTTCAATTACAAATGTAATGGCGTCAAATATAAATAAGATATTGTGTATAAAATATAATCGTATTTTTGTGACAATTCATTCATATTTGCTCTACACTGACGTAACACAAAATTGCATCTAAGCTTTACAGTTTCAATTGGAGCTGGGTTATGACATGAGCACCTTCTACGTAACAAATATACAATATTTTAAAGCAAATTTATAACCATGTATTTTTATTATATTTTATATCATTATTAAGGGGTGTTGTCCAAATAAACAGTATTTCTTAGCTTGCAAGAAACTGTATAGTACGTAGTTTGACTAATTACCTTCCTTTCCTGTAGGTTCATATATTTTGTATATTTCATTACATTACAGTGTTTTAATACGGTGTTGCTATATATCGTTTATAAAACACTTTCTTTAAATCTATTGTTATTATTATTATTATTATTATTATTATTATTATTATATAGTACTAAATACTTTATTTAAAATATACTACTCATTTGACATTTCAATTTTCATATGTATCATATAATTTAACATTAATTATTGTTTTATGTTACATCATATTTTCCTTAATAAATATCACTAATTTGTTGCACTAGTGTGTTGTTATAGGTTGTGGTATTGAATAATGGTTCTCTTGTTGGCCCATTGAGTGCGCCATGCGTGCAATTACATGTGAGAAAGGAAAGCAAGTAGAGAAAGGTTAACTGACATAGACACAACTTTGACTTTTAAAAATGGTGTCTTATATATTATTTTAGCACGTGATTACGATCGTCAAGAGAGGAGTGCATTAACATGCATATTACCCTACGTTACTTCACAATGTTTTTGAGAAAATTAGAGATCTTACTACTAAGCCGACTACTATTCAGCAACTATTCCAGGGAAACGAAGCTTCTACGCTGGCACCTATCTGCTTCTATTACTTCTATTTGTTGCCTCTTCCAGTAATGGCCTCAACAGCCAACGCCGAAAGAAGAACACCTGTCCCAATGACAGCGAATTTTCTGCACCACTGCTATAACAAGAGAATGTTTTTAATATGGCTGCGGCGCGCAATATCAAATAATGTGTCATAAATAAACGATCATTACACAACATTAATTTTAAAATATTACCAAATTAAAAATCGTTGCTTCCTCCTTGTATAATTTACGAATTGCTGGTGAAAAATTGAATAGATTAGTTAAAAATTCAAAGGTGATTAAATTTCTCCGAAACTAAATATATTATGAACAATTTCTTTACGGCATACGTATTCAGTATTGTTAAGCAAAAACTGCATTTAGTTAACGTAAACCGTTTAGAAATTATAAGGGATACTGACCTTGTCCCCGCTTTGTTTGGCATCACTGAATGCAAAGAACGCTCACATGACTGATCAGACCATAAAAAGTTTGACATCGGGTTGGGATGAATTGGTTGGGCATTTAAGTTATTTTGAAATTGAATTAAATCGAATTAAATAAATTTAATGGCGATTTCAAGCTAGTGATGCTAAAACAGCGCTTACTTTCTCGCATTATTTCTAAAGTTTCCAATATTCGGAAATAGAGAGTCAATGACATACATTCAATGAATGAATTCTTAGGAATTCTTTGCGCTTTCTCAAGAAAAAATTAAAGGCAAATGTGCAGCCGTTTTCAAGATTTTTTATTAATTGCCTTAATTTAATGAAAAAAATTCCGTGAAAACTAATCGTTTTTCAAAACATTGTACGTAATTTTTCAAACATCTATTTTTACTTTCTCGTATACATACATATATATGAATATAAGTAGCATAGAGGAAGTTAGGTAATGCTGCGGAAAATATATTTCGAGATTTCAACGGAAATACACGTTTTGAGGTCCTCTGAGTCTAAAAAGTATTTATTTCAAAACGTCCGTCCGTCCATCCGTCGTCTGTCTATATGTCCGTCTGTCTCTCTGTTCGTCTATCTGTCCGTCTGTATGTCCGTCTCTCAGCCTGTGTGTCTGCCCATGTGGCTGTCCATCTGTCTGTCTCTCCATCCGTCTGTCCGTCAGTCAGTCTGTCCGACTGTCTGCCCGCCTGTCTGTCCGTTTGTCTAGGCGTCTGTCTGTCTGGCCGTCTGTAAACACTACTAACGCTTAAACTATACGTAGAATTTTTTCAAAAGTGAAGAAACGCCTGTCCATTTGACTCTAGTTGAAGCTTTGAAATTTCGAAAAACATACTTTAAAATTTGGGGTACTTTACATGAAGCTCCCCGGACAATTTCAAAATTTTCACAAAAATGGTTAAAAATTTTTTCTTTAAATTTCTTGTAAAAATAGAGTAAAATACACCTATAAAGGTGGCATAGTGTAACCGCTCATATGTCGTTTACATTGATTTTTAAGAAGCACTCGAGAACGTCAAGACACAAGTTGCAATTATAGTGTTAACGAATGACAAGAGATCGCGCCAGCAGTAAATGGAATCCTTTGCGAGAATGTACTAAAAGTTTCTGAACGCACTCGCGTACAAGAGATCGACAACTTACCAAAATCACTCTTGAAAATATCAGCACTAGCGTAAAGCATCGCTATGAGAAGCTCTCTCTTTCGCTGCTGATCGCCGATCTGGACAGATCACAATCGTTCGTGCTGACGGAGAGGAGAATTCGCCGTATTTCGACGAGTAGAAGCTTGTGAAAGGTAATTCGTCTCATCATGTTAAAATACCATGTATGAGAGAATTTAGAACTTTAAATCACGAACCTTCTGATAAATTTACGTGAACGCATTACGCAGAAATATACTATTTTTCTAACAACGAAGAAATAATATATTTCAACGTTCAAGAACGTGTACTGAAATAGAAAGCATGTGCTATAGAAAATGTTTCTTTCTATTTCCAGCTTTTTTTTGTGTTTCAACTTGGCTTACCATGTAAGAAATTCATTACGCGGAGATATTGCAGTCAGATTATATAAAATTCGAAGGGCTGGGGTAGCGATTCACCAGAGCACTAGTTCGCCGAAGCAAAGGGGTTGCCACGACCTTGAAAGGATCTGGGTCGCCGTCGCCGCTCCAAGCTGTGGAAATATTTCTTCGAGACGTTTTGTGAGTCAGAAAATTCACTAGAAATTCTCATGCAAAGAACTGTTTAAAGAAACGAGAATTATGCTGCAGAGATAGAATTCACCTCACGTACAGACGTACTAGATAGTCGAGTTAAATTCATTAAAATCATTTAAACATTATCTTATATAATATTGCAGTCGTAAAAGGAAGCCAGATAACTAACTCCTGTAAAAAAATTGTAAAAACCTATTTATTTCATTTTTCTATTATTGATAATATTTGTTCTTTTAGTGTCTGTTTTGAATTTATTGTTTAATCGTTTTCAAATTGTTCAAAACCAATAATTAGTAAAAGAGTTATTATTAATTGTACGTTCATTGCATAACGACATTTTCTTTCTTTGCTGGCAAAATGTTATAAAGTAATAATCCATGTGAAAGTTAAACGTCTTGTACATATTTCATTCACTATTCATGTGACAATTGTTTTGAAAGTGTATGCAAAGGGTATTTCGGTACGTAATTCTTTTTCAGTGTTTTGTGTTTGCATGAAATATAGTCTTGTGTACAGTTATTTTGTTTTTCTTATGAAGTGAAGGGTATTATAATTTTATGTAAAGTGTTTATGCAAGTGTTAAAACATAACTGCAATTGTTAGGTAATCACGTAATTGCTAAAGGTAGAGCAAGTGATAAAATTTTTCAATGCAATGTGTAAATGCTAGAGTAGAATTGTATTCCAATATTTAAACAGAATATATTCAGAACGCTGTTCATAGTTAAAAGATTAACTTGCCTGTGTTTGTTTTATTACAAAAGCAGGAAAAAAGACGAACCCACTCCTATAGGACAGTTAGGACATATGAAACTATTCCTAATTTTTGGTGTGACATTGTCATAACAAGTCACAGATCCAGTAATACTACAAGGTTACTTGAGTGACCCGCTGTAGGCTTTTTAGAGAAAAATGAAAAGGTGGATCGGTCACAATAGGTCCGATTTTCACATTACCTCTGAATTTTCAAAAATTGCAAAAGTTTGAATTTTTTCGGCGTCTTTTTACAACTATAAAATTAAAGAGAGATTTTTCCTTCATATGAAATTTGTGTTCCATAAATAGTTCTTTCATTAAGGTCGCTTTTTTGAAAATTTTAATTGTGTGGGTGAAATAGTGCGTGCAATATTTGCAATTTAAAAAAATAACAAAACAAGATTTTCTCCACAACGGCTTCAATATTTTTCTTTAAATCTTTGGTAGGGTTAATGTCAAACGAACCCTATACGATGACATAAACGACATATTGCTCTATCCTTTTGTTTTTTCAGAAATTCAAAAATGCTATTGTTTTGGCTTGTCTCCCAAGTCGGTAATATTTTCACTATAGGCGATTTCATCACGTTATTGTATTAATGAATACATGTCCTTTAAATAATGTCAAATAAAGTTTCTCGAAAATTCAACAGTTTTGTGTTAAAATTAGCTCAAATTTCCGCCTTTTGAGAAATGCTCAATCGCCATTTTCTGAAATATGGATCCAAATTTTTTCTTCAAACTTTTACAACTGATGTGCTAACTGCACTGTTTAGTATGACGTTCATTTTGGTGGATTCTTTTGTTGTTTCAAAAATTACAGAAATGTCTTTTTTTAATATCTCTCACACGGTTAATATGATTATTTCCAGCAATTTGTATACATTATTGCATTTTTAGTGGAATTGTTTCAAATGGCTTTGAATGAGGTTTTACGTAAACTCAATAGATTCCTGGGAAAAGAGCTTCAAATTTTGCATTTTTAGTAACGGTTGAATGCCATTTTCTTAAAAACGGCTCCAAATGTTTTCAAAGACAATTGTCATTTAGGGCGAGGTTTTACTATTCTTTAATATTCTTAAAGTAATATTAGGAAACCGAATAGGTGAGAAAATTTTTAAAAAAATGTATTTTGGACGGCGATAGATGGCAGTTAGCAACAGGATGGGGCAAGGCCGTAAAGGCAGTCCACACCAATTAATTGATTGACTGATTTTTTCGTATTTCTGGGCGCGTCAACTGCTTTGGTCATTAGTCCCGTTAGTGTAGGGCATGTTTTTCTCGAGAGATAGCGGTGATCTTCCCCTACTGGATGGCGAGATCCGGCGCCGACCTACCGTCGGCTAGTGGGGTTTCCCCCTAACCAGGACTCTCCCACCAGCGGGGCACCGCCCCAGCCGGGACAAGTTCTAAGCCCCCGACCGGTCTGCCGGAATATGTGGTAGTGTAGTGCATGTTAGTGTAAGTGTGTGTGTAAGGGGAGAGGATTGGACAAGGAAGAGGAAGGACAGATCGCGCGCGGTCTGTGGCCCATTCGTTTGGGTACTGCTGGGATATCCTAACGAATTTGGCACATATGTGCCATGGACCTCGCGCGATCTTTCCTCTTCCTTGTTCTGTCCTCGCCCCTGACTTATACACACATACATGCATTACACTACCACACATACCGGGAGATCGGTCGTGAGCTTAGAGATTGTTCCGCCTGGAGCGGTTCACCGCTGGTGGGAGATACCTGGTTGGGAAAAACCCCACCAGCCAACGGTAAGTCGGCGCCGAAACTCACTATCTAACGGGGGAATATCACCGACACTTCCCGAGGAAAACAGATGCACTTCACTTACGGGACTAATGACTTCAGCAGCTGACTAGCCGGGAACCAGTATTGAATCAATCAAATTTTAAACTGGAGGTGCTGCAGAATGGCACAGACTTCAGATAGATAGGTAGATAGATAGATATTTATTATTCTGCAGGTAGGTATATACAACCTGGTGGCAGATCTCTACAATTTACACACTTTCTCGTAGCAATTTTTCTAATTTCCTTGCTGTAGTCTGGCTTAAAGTCTTGCTCCATTCTCTGGCCAGCTGCCATCTATCGTCACCCAAAGTACATTTTTTTTACATTTTCTTACCTTTTTGCTTTTCTATTAGGACAATTGAAATATTGCTTCAAGAATATTAAAGAAGAGTAAAACCTTGCCGGGAGAGGTGGCTCAGTGCATCACCTGACGTCACTGTGACCGGAATATCCTAGGTTCGAGCCCTGACGGTGGGGCGGCAGGATTTTCGACTCTAGCTTGTCAGCTAGGTAAAATTCAGTCGCTGTCTGGAGGAGAATTCTAGCGGCCGGCTGCTCTGATCGGTAGTTTTTCGTGGTTTCTCTGATCAACTCCAGGCGAATGCTGGAGCAGTACCCTAATAAACGGGCCACGAACCGCGCGCGATCTTTCCTTCCTCTTCCTTGTTCTATCCTCTCGCATTACACATGCACTACACTACCAGGCATACCGAGAGACCGGTCGGGAGCTTAGAGCTAGTCCCGGCTGGGGGCGGTGTTCTGCTGGTGGGAGATACCTGGTTAGGGAAATTCCCGTTAGTCGACGGAAGGTCGGCGCCGGATCTCTCCATCCACCGGGGGAGATCATCGCCACCTCCTGATGAAAGAAACACGCACTACACTTACTGACTAATGACCTCTGTAGTTCACGCGCCTGGAATTTCAGTCATCTAATTTTTAATGAAAGATCTCATTTTCGTTCAAATTTATGGCTTTGTGAAAATTTCAAAAATTCAGAATTTTTTCAGCGTCTTTTTACCCCTACAATATTGATGATAGATATTTTTTTCTTCACGAGATCTCTTGTTCAAAGACTGACCTTGAAATAGTCATGTACATTTTTTTCGAAATTATGAGTCCTTTTCGCGATATTTTTGTATGAAATATGTACAATGTCCATGACTTTATTTAAAGAACTTATTTGGTGAACACATTGCACTAAGCAAAAAATCTCTCACATAAATATTGTGGTTTTGCAAGGTTAATTTTTTACAATTTTCCGAAATCCAGAAAATTCACGAAAAAAGATATGGGCCATTTTGTAAGCGTCCATTCATGTATCCATGAAAAAATGTAAAGGAAAAAATTTTGAGAAAATTTTTTTAAAATAAATAATATAGAAATTACGCGCACACTAAGCGTTTTTTTAAGTGAACAGGACTATTTGTAATTATATAATTTTTTAGAATAAATTTCATTTAAATCAAAAATCTCTATCTTCAATAATATTATTTTGCAAAGGTAATTTTTTTTACAATTTTTGAAATTACAGAGATTTTGCCGAGAATGCGACCAATTTATACCACGTGTGATGGATACCATGAGATAATTTAAAACACAGCCGTTTTTGAAAAATAGATGTTTAAAAATTCCCTATATTTCACGCAAAATTACGAGGAAAATAGCACTTTTCAAAAAATAGAATATGACCTTATTTCAAGATGTCTTTGAATAATATATTTTATTCAGAAACAAATGTTTCATTATTATTCTAATTTACTGATGTTAATGAGATCGTTAGTTGAATTGGTGCACTGCGCATATAAGGGATTGATTTCCAACACTTTGCCATCGTCCTTTATTTCGGGAGAATACTTGCAAGTTCCGTGAAGTTATCGAAGTACAACGCGATAGAGGGTGCTAGTGCGCATGCGCGTTGATCGACAGTCAATGTAGCAATCGATAACTGAGGAAGTAGGCACATTTAGGGCAGTCCTGGGCGCAGTCTACGATAACGAATCGCCACGACTAGTTGAAACGTAAGAGGTTCCACTATTCTCTGCAAGTTGGTCGTCATTTAAAAGAACATTTTCGCTTTATTAGAAGGTAATATCTTAATACAAACTTTTGTAAGATAATGGATTACTACATAATGAAAAATATTTAAACTCGAGTAACGAACAACTAACATTCTGCCACACGTATTTACAGTACGTGGCAGAGACTGAACAGGAGGGCAGCATTGTAATTAATGGTTTTTTTAGCCATAAACTTCCAAATATAAGAATGTTAATTTCATTCGGGTAAATGGGAAACTTGTAAATTTTCATCGTTTGACTATGTGAAGGCACCGCAACTGGAATTCTACAAGAGTCGATGAGGTACCAGGCGTCATTCCGGAAATGAGAAGAGGCTTTTTAGCAGTTACTGTAAGTAAAAACTTTTTGTGTTGTAAGCTGCAAAATATAGTGTTGACGATCGAACTGTTGGCTGTGTCACTCACTGGACACAAGTGTTGTTAGGGCGAGCGCCGCTCACGTGGTCTCAAGGTTATTCAAGTACCGGTTCTAAGATTTATTCCACGTAAGATGTGACCCAGAGAGCTTGGTAATACCAACCTCCCGTAAACCACCCGCCATACATACTACATTGACTTAGGGACTTTTGATTACCATTTATGTTGGAGAAAGTAGGTGCCAACCCCAACGTAAATTCCCCACGTAATGGAAGTACAGCTGCCAGGGACTTTTTTTTGGCTGGAGACTGGCATGCATGCGAGCGAAATGAATTTGTGCCAACTTCAACGGTTTCAACCAGCAAAACGCGTGGAGATTGTGAGCTTATGCGAGTGAGCCGCATCCCGCACTTGCGTGCTGAAAAAGCCTTTTTTTGCGTTTCCTGTGCGCGAATTGTTTCGTAAGGAAAATCTTATTGTGCGCTGGGCTTGACATTTTTAGAAATGTCAGGTAATTCCAGAAATAACTCTCCAGTGAAGCAGAAGGGGAAGTGGATTTTATCGAGTGGTGAAAGGCAGGTCCTTCTTAATGTTTATAAGTACAAGAGCGAGAAAAATTCTCGTAAAGAAGTGAAACTTCCTGAGAGCAGTGTCATTGCAAAGGTAGCTGTAATTGTGGGGGTAAGCCATCAATGTCACAATAATTATTGACTTTTTATTGCATGCCTCAAGAACGTCTTCACAATGAACATGTGTGTGTGAATCATAATTATTTTATTGAAAAATATTTATATATTACACGACGGAATAAAAGTGATATTCTTGTAAAATATGTAACTCAATATTTCAGATGTGCCTCAAATTATAAAACTCCTGCCCCCGTAAAGCAACCACCAAGTCAAGATTAAGAACAAATTTGGTTATGCTGTGCCCCAGAAAAGGTATAGCTAGAATGTACTCGATTATGGAATTGTGGTTATTGCAAGTTGTTACACTAATATTATTACATTACAGTCAATTGTTCCTGCCAGTGCTTCAGTTGTGTGTTTGGATCGAGTAGGGTTGCAAAAGTGAAAGCAGTGAGTAAACACTTTAGTGTTTGGAACAAAAGTGATATTCTTGTGAAATATGTAACTCAATATTTCAGATGTGCCTCAAATTATAAAACTCCTGCCCCCGTAAAGCAACCACCAAGTCAAGATTAAGAACAAATTTGGTTACGCTGTGCCCCAGAAAAGGTATAGCTAGAATGTACTCGATTATGGAATTGTGGTTATTGCAAGTTGTTACATTAATATTATTACATTACAGTCAATTGTTCCTGCCAGTGCTTCAGTTGTGTGTTTGGATCGAGTAGGGTTGCAAAAGTGAAAACAGTGAGTAAGCATTAAAGTGTTTGGAACAAAAGTGATATTCTTGTGAAATATGTAACTCAATATTTCAGATGCGCCTCAAATTATAAAACTCCTGCCCCCGTAAAGCAACCACCAAGTCAAGATTAAGAACAAATTTGGTTACACTGTGCTCCAGAAAAGGTATAGCTAGAATAAACTCGATTATGGAATTGTGGTTATTGCAGTGAGTGTGCATTAATAGTTTTAATGAGTGTGAGATCCTGAGTGAACTCCTGCCTTCTCAATTCAACCGAAGACACTAGTTAAGAGCACCATTTCATTAACATTAATTAACTCCAATGAATTAACAGTTAATCAATTTCCTTTACATTATCCCTGTAATACAATTAATCATTACTGCCAATGCCTCTGAGTTTGTGTTCTGTTTAAGTACGGATGCTAAATGATATAAATGAATACACTTGAAAGATTTAGCATGTGTGTGAAACATACATTAATAAATGTTTCAGATATGCAATAATGGAGTTCAGAACATACATCATTTTATTTAGATGTTTTGTTCAAATGGTAATCAGTTGTTAAGTGAAATTAGTAAGTACTTATTTCATGATATTATTTGGCATGATATAGAGTAAAATTTAATGTTTACTACTGATGTGCTATATTACTTTTTGGTAATTAATATTTCATTTTAAGTTATTTTTCAATGATTTTCTATTTATGTTTGTAAATTTTATTGGTTTTGTAGGTAATTTTTTTTGGTTACATATTATATTGAATACTGTAATGTGAAGCAAAAATTCTTGGGCCAACTTTTCTTCTGGACAATTTTGTTTTTCATATGTTACTGGAGTTTGAAGTAATATATAAGTTAAGTAGCAATTTTTTTTATTTAAATGTGATAATGTCCTTTTTTAATTTTTTTGTTTTTCATTGCAAGAACATAATTTCCTCGGAATAATTTTTGATCTTATAATAATAATAATAATATTTATTGAGTCACAGATACAATTTCAATCGTGTATGACGAGTCAGATATGGCAGAGTGAAGTTACATTTACTGTCCAGAAATCAAAACAAGGGGAACCATCTCAGCATTTGCTCAAAGGATCAAGGGAAACTGAACAAAAAACCCTGCTCAAGTTGGTCATTGTTCTTACAATACTCAATAATAATAATAATAATAATAATAATAATAATAATAATAGTAATAATAATAATAATAATAATAATAATAATAATAATAATAATAGTAATAATAACAATTCTAATAATAGTAATATCAATTGTAATAGTAACAATACTAATAATAAAATACTATTCATTCAGAAATGATTTAACGATATTAATGATGCCTAGTGCATTTAGCAAATTCAGGATGAAAGAAATAGAATTTTGGTTTGGCATTCTCCTTCTACATCAGTCCAACTGCAATTTAACACAGGCAGGATGGGATATGCCAGTTCTTTTTTCTTTGCTTCAACTTGAACAATCAACATGAAACAGAGAATCAGTGGGATTAGAATTTTTATTTTTGTTTTTTAAGGGAGGTAGTGGTGTGATTTGTGTATTCCTTCACACTGTAGAATATGTTGTTAAGCAGGAAAGCTTTCAATTTACTTTTAAATCTAGGTATTGTATTCATATCTTTAATATCATGGCTCAATTTGTTGTAAAGTGTAATGCCCTCTATTAGGGTACTTTTTTGATAAAGTGTAGTTTCAGAATGGGGAACATGTAGGTTATCCTTTTGTCGAGTGTTATAGTTGTGTACACCTGAATTTAGAGGGAAAGTGTCTTTGTTTTCCATGAGAATCTTCTTTGTGAAGACAACTATTTCAAATATGTACATGCACGGTAGTGGAAGAATCCTTAATTTTTTGAACAAGGGTTTGCAAGACTCCAGCTTATGAGTGCTAGTCATTGTTCGCAGTATTCTTTTTTGGATAATAAATGTATGAGTACTATAACAATAACATGTCTGTTTATTGAATTTATCATGATTGGACAATAGATACTGCATTGATTGTTCTATGTTGCAGGGTTGCTGTGTCTACCGGATTTTTCATTTTATAAATATGGAATGTTTTATGTATATTATTTCACGTATTGTAAATGTCTCCATTATTTTGACTTATGTTTCTGTATGCATGCTAGAAATCAGCCCTCAGTCGTCATCCTGATCGGAAGGATGGGTATGCTATCAATATATGTAAAATTTTAAAGTAGTTTATTAATTTGTAAAGTCAGCCAAATTTCTTAATGTTGATTTTTAATGATAATATTTTTACAATCCAATTGAGGATTACTTCACTTTCTTATTCAATTTTTTTATATATATGGTAGCATACTTCTTTGTTTTCCCTGGTTTTCCCTGATCGCTTAAGGTAAATGCCAGGATGTTTTGTAATGTTTGTAAGCCCAGGGGCATTGGGCTTTAAAATTGTTGTAAAAATTCAATAATTTTTGTGAAAATAAATTGCTGCGGACCATCGGTATTCAAGAAATTTTAATGACTGCTCCTTGCAATTTGTCATTAAAATTGACCACCCATCGTGCATCAGTTTATTCTTTACTGAACCTTCGCATTATATCAAATCATATATCTGATCAATTCAATTTTCATGAAATTTCAAACATTGTCATTTTCATACAGTAGATTTGTTCATTCCTTAGATATGCTTTGATCGTGGTCATGTGTCGATATTACGTGCATAAAACTATTATTATACAAATATTTCTAGTTCAGTAAAGAATAGTTTTATTTCACTTTATTGTGTACTGTTGGAAAATTAAAATTATTTTGAGTCTTGTATTTCATTTCATCTCTATTCTATAAATCCCCTGTTTATACCTTTTTTCCTTTTGTATAATAAAATAACATATAACTATTTCATTTATTCTTCAGTTTCAATAAAATTGTATTAATTCTGAGAGTTCAAATATTTTTAAATTTATAAGTAATTTAGTTAAAGTATTATATTTAATATTATAATTAATTAATAAAAACAAATTTCATATATAAATTATAAATTAAATTATTTTACCATATGCCTGTTGCGATTTATAAGTCGTAAAACAATATTAACAAATCATTTCAGCATATCTGGATTTTTGAAGGCCACTACGTACAACATTAAACAAGTCGCGTCGGCGCTTTCGCGTTTTATTTCGATGAGGTTGGCAGTGCCGAAACTCCGCCATCTTGAATTTTTAGGGTCTTTTCTTACGTGGAAAGACCTA
>BLKR01015652.1:0-58802 GCA_011170035.1 Teleogryllus occipitalis
ACCACTAGTAAGACCTATTTGTATTTGAGCGCGACCACCAGACACGAGAATAAAGACGGTAATCTTCCAATACAACAACAACAGCAGCAGCAGCAGCAAAACACACACACACACACACACACACACACACACACACACACACACACACACACACACACACACACACAGATACACACGGGGTAACCGTTCCCAACGGTCGCGAGTTTGTGCCGGTGCGACGAAATTCGCGATATTTCCGGGTTTCAGTGCGGTACTTTTTGAATCGAGTGTTTAATAGATTCAGAATTTGACAGTGATCTTGTGTATATGTTAGGAACGTTTTCTAGATAGAGACAAGGAAGAAATGAGTGATTTTTTGCTGCGGCGCTCTCAAGAGCTCTACCAATGATTTAAAATCATATTTAGCTATTTAACGTTATGTATTTAGTTTTAAATCAGTGTTTATTATTCGTGATATGAGTTTTATTATTAGTTTTATTATTTATTGATAGTGGTAAATTTCTAGCAAGTTTGCACGGCACCCTGGAAAAACTGTTTTCAAAGACATTGTAATGAACAGTTGTTAAGGTCGAAAGTGCACGTTATGTGAAAACTGGTCAGATCCATCGCGGCCTTTTGCTTCCGTTGCTTGAAAAAGCGGGGTGTGCAGTGTATATAATCGTAATCGCAGGTTCGCGTATCTTTGCGATAGCTATCAGCTGTAGCTGTATTTAGCTTAAATAGCGCCGCCATTGTTTCTCTTCCAACGCTCAACCGTCAGAGAGGGGAGCTGGTACGGCGTTGCCAACTCACTGCGCGCTCGGCGACTGCGGACGGCGTTGCCGCCTGGACCACAGGTCTCGCCGGAGATATCTCGTTGTCCCCAGACTGGGTGCGCGTGGCTGCCGCATGGAGCGCTTGTGAGGCCGATTTCCCCGGCACTTAATAACCTTTTGGTGGCAGTAGCAGTGAGTACAGAGCTTCCGGCAGGAGTGTTGCGTCCGGGCTGTTGTTGATGCCTTGCTGTCGGTGCCTGATACGCGCGGTTGACATGTGAATCGCTTGCATTACCCCTATTCCGCCGTATCAGTGGAATACTAACATTGATAGTGTAGTACAGTGAAGGTGTTCTGAAGGTAGGCGAGATCTAGCTGACGGACCTGTCACAATTGTTTTTTCGGACAGCCGATTGACTGTCGCATCGCCGTCGCATGACTCTTGCCCCGAAGAGGCATATGCCCCCCCCAGTGACCTTTTACATACACCTGGCCCCCCAATGACCCTGTTTGCCACCCATTGACTTGTTATCACAGGCGTCAGCGACTTAGATGGTTATCAGATGTTATTTGCTTATGCGCAGGTAACATGAATAGTCTTGAGGGAACTCAGTGCACGGTTCTGGGGTCTGCTACCCCCGCAACTGCTGCGTTACCTACAGTAAATTTGGAAGCTGTAGATCAGGCTTCGGTATGTAGTGACCAATCAGCTTATGTCACGGAGGTGGACAATGTGCTAGTTGCACCAAGTAATAATGGAGGTGATGAGAAACAAGAGGCACTTTGTAACCTCGAGATGAAGATCCTTGAGCTTCTAGAGTTTATCAAACCTCGTCACAATGTGCACGGCGATATCAAGAAATTGGCGCATGCAATTCGCACATGTTTTGATGAAGTTGTTGCGGTTCACGAAAGAGGGCTGCCCGTCCCAGACTGCCAGTGTGGTAGTAAGGAAGGTATCAAGGAATCAGATCAGCCCGTCAAAGGGGTGCTATCCAAGAAGAATAATCCCAAAAAATCTAAAGAGAAAGGAAAGAAGTCGGGAATGGTCGGGCTACCAAGGATGGAAGAGTCGCTCGTCTTTGAGAGGAGCCCACCTGAGTCTGGTGAAGCACCTGAGAGCGAATGGAAGACAGTTGAGGCAAGGAGGAAGAAACCATCGCACTCCATTCCCAAGCGTAGGGATGCCTTATTAGTGAGAGCCAAAGAGGGGGCGACGTACGCGGAAATTTTGCGCCAAATGAAGGAATCCCCGGAGCTTGAAGAACTGGGCCTCAATGTAGTTAAAATAAGAAAGCGAGGCACAGGAGACCTGCTTTTGGAGATGGGAGCCGCGGGCTGCTCGAAATCAGCGCAGTTTCAGACCGCAGTGGCCGAGCAACTTCAAGGAAAAGCGGAGGTAAGGACTTTGTCAAGTGAGGTACTCCTGGAGATTAAAGATCTGGACGAAGTCACGAGCAAAGATATTGTTGATGCCTTCGAGAAAAAGCTGGAGGGAGCCAATAGCAGGAAAGTAATAGTTAAGTCTATTCGCACCGCGTACGGTGGCACCCAAACGGCCGTGATTGCACTACCAGCAGAGCTAGCCAGGAAAGCAGTTCGAATGAACAAAATTAAAATTGGTTGGGTTAGGTGTCGCATTCGGGAGAAGATAGTTGTTATCAGGTGTTACAAGTGCTGGGATTTTGGCCACCTGGCGCGAAACTGTAAAGGGCCTGACAGGTCAAAGAATTGTCATCGATGCGGTGAAGGAGGGCATTTTGTTAAAACCTGCATTAAGAGCCCTACTTGTTGCCTCTGTCAAGGTAAAGACAGGGAGACGCATGCAACTGGTAGCTATAAGTGCCCCTATTACCAAAAGGCTTTGCAGAAGGCGGAACGGGGTTGGAAGAATAAGAATGAGGGTTATTCAGCTCAATCTTAATCACTGCGAGGCGGCGCAAGACCTTCTGAGCCAGACGGTACGAGAGCTGAAGATAGACGTCGCAATCCTGTGCGAGAAATACCGAAATATAAACGGTCTCCAATGGGTTTCGGATGCGTCTAATCGAGCTGCAGTGTGGATTTGTGGAAATAGTCCAGTCCAGGAAGTTATGCAAGTCCCAGGAGATGGTTTCACTTGGATCAAGGGGTTCGTTTTTTATTTTTATAGTGTTTACGCCGCACCCAGTGCGTCGCTTCAGGAGTTCAAGGCATTACTTGATAGATTATTGGATGATGCGAAAGAAAGAAGGCCTCTTATTATTGCTGGGGACTTTAATGCATGGGCCACTGAGTGGGGCAGCAGGGTAACAAACCAGCGTGGGATGGCTCTCCTGGACAGCCTTGCCCGTTTAGACGTCTACCTTTGTAACACCGATAACAGTCCAACCTTTGCCATGAATGGCCGCAGCTCCATCGTTGACTTGACATTCGCATGTGATAGCCTTGCTAGACGGATTACGGCATGGGAAGTTAGCGATCATTATACACATAGCGACCACCAAGCTATTGTATATGAAGTCAGGGAGATGTGTAGTTTAAGTTCTGCAAGGGTTAGGAGGAGAGCAATTTGGAACCATAGGACATTTGATCGCGATTCTTTCGCTGCCATGATGAAGGGCAACGTTATGTTGGTCGGAAACTCGGAGGATATGGTCAGAACTGTAATGAAACGGGTCATTGACGCTTGTGATGCATCAATGACAAAAAGCCTCAGGAAGGAACGCCGTCCTCCAGTGTACTGGTGGACTGACGAGATCGCGGAACTTCGCAGAGAATGCCACCGCACACGTAGGTTGGCGCAACGAGGGTGGGGTCGCCTAAATTATAACACTCTCAAGGAAAATCATAAAGCCGCCAGAGCAGCTTTAACAAAAGCTATTAGGATCAGCAAGGATCGCTGCTGGAAAGAGCTAAGCAACGAGGTGGATGCTGACCCCTGGGGTCGTCCTTATAAGGTGGTAACAGCCAGGATCAAGGCTCTGTCCAGGCCACCCCCGACTTGCCCAGTCTTCTTGGAGAAGATAGTGACTACCCTATTTCCTCAACAGAGAGATGAGTTGCCGCCTATTGATACGCTTGAAGATGTAAATGAGGCTCCGGCGGTTTCATTAGACGAACTCTCAAAGGCATACGATAAGGTTCAAGATTGCAAAGCCCCTGGCTTGGATGGGGTGCCGAATGTCGCGCTTAAGACCGCTATTAAGACCAGGCCAGATCTATTCCTAGAGGCATACAATGCGTGCGTGCGAGAGGGGAATTTCCCCCGTCGTTGGAAGCAACAACGGCTGGTCCTCATTCCGAAGGGCGATAAGCCACCTAGCGACCCGTCAGCATATCGGCCTGTGTGTTTGCTGGATACTGCTGGTAAAGTGTTGGAACGTATCATCTGCAGACGGATTGAAGCCTACACGGAGGGACCACAGGGACTGTCTGATGATCAGTATGGCTTCAGGAAGGCGAGATCCACAGTGGATGCAATTAGGGTCGTCATCGATATCGCACGCAAGGCCATTGAGGGCAAACGATGGCGAAGAGGCGCAAAGAAGTATTGCGCTATTGTTACCCTCGACGTCAGGAACGCATTTAATACGGCAAGGTGGAGTGCCATACTTGCTGCCTTAAAAAACCTGGGAGTTCCGACTTACATCATGAAGATAGTTCGAAGCTACTTTGAGGAAAGGACTTTATTTTACGAAACTGAGACCGGAATAAAGACCTATGGGATCTCGGGTGGTGTTCCGCAAGGCTCAGTACTTGGCCCGCTGTTGTGGAATACTATGTATGACTCCGTTTTGAAGCTCCAGCTGCCAGAAGGTGCTAGAGCTATTGGTTTTGCTGATGATGTTGCGGTGGTAGTCGTCGGCAAATATACTGAAGAGGTCATGCAGGTTGCCAACGAGGCTGTGGCGACGATCCGGCGGTGGCTATGGTCGGTGGGGCTCCAGATGGCCGAGCATAAAACGGAGGCAGTACTGGTGACAAGCAGGTGAGAGAGGGCATTACTCTTAATGTTGGGGGTAGTAAAATAGCCTCCCAGCAGTCTCTGAGATACTTAGGTGTCCAGATTGACGCGAGACTGCATTTCGACGAGCACTTACGTATAGTGTCCGAGAAAGCGTCTCGCATGGCCTCTGCCTTGGCACGAATTATGCCTAACGTCGGGGGACCAAGGCAAAGTAGCCGGAGACTGCTGTCTAGCGTAGTGAACTCTATGCTGCTCTACGCAGCCCCCATTTGGGCTGATGCCTTTGGGGTCCGGACGTACGCCCGCGGTGCGAAGTCAGTTTACAGAAGGTCCGCCTTGAGGGTGGCCCGGGCGTTTCGCACGGTCTCGTATGACGCTGTGTGTGTGATAGCAGGCATGCCCCCTATAGATCTTATGGCACAAGAAAGGGCCAGGCTGTACAAGCGAGAGGGAGCTACAAATAGCGTCACCAGGAAGGAAGAGAGGGAGGTGACAATGGCTCAGTGGCAAGAACGATGGACCCTATCATCCACTGGCAGATGGACATTTCGCCTTATCCCAGACGTATTGAAGTGGTCCCAAAGAAAACACGGTGATGTTGATTATTATTTGACCCAGTTGTTAACAGGGCACGGGTGCTATCGAGCATATCAATTCCGTTTCCGGTTGGACGATGACTCCTTATGTCCAACCTGTGATTCAGTGGTTGAAGATGTAGAGCACGTGTTCTTTGACTGTCCACGCTTCGCTGAAGAGAGGGAAGAACTCCACCGATTCCTCCTGCAGGTAGTGACTCCTGATACCATCGTCACTAGGATGCTGGTGTCCCAGGAGAATTGGAGAGCGGTAGCTACCTACGCTGCAAAAATTTTAAAGAAGCTTCGGATAGAAGAAAAATTTCGAAGGAGTATCCCGTGAAATTAGTTAGCCTAGAGCGTGAAGCCGATCTTCCCCTCCCGTGATGCAATGCCTGACGGCGGTCCCGCGGGTAGGGAATAGGAAGTATGGGAGTGTTTTTTAGTGGGTAGGCACAGAATAGCTGTGAATCCTACACGCTGCGGAGTGCGGGCTCCGCAGTGTCTTTTGAAGATTTTTCACTTCCTACGCAAAAAAAAACACACGCACACACGCGCACACGCGCACACGCGCGCACGCGCGCACGCGCGCACGCGCACGCACACACACACACACACACACACACACACAAAACAAAAAAAACAACTAAAGTCTAATTTTGCTGATATCTCATGAAAGTGTATTAGATAAAATGAACAAATATTTTACTTTTAAATACATTTTATGCATATACATTTTATACATATCATACATGTGCAATTTAAATGTATTAGCATTAACAGCAAAATACGGTATGATACGGTATATTTAAAAACTGTAACTGATATGACTTTTGTATTGTGATATTCGTCATCTACAAATAAAATTGAGTAAGTTGTGCACTCTACCTTCCTGGAGGTAAAAGTCGTGTTCCCTAGTGTTATCAGACAGTTTGGTAATGGTCATTCATTTGATGTTCTCTGCCTAGCATGCGTTTTGAGTCAATAAAATAAAAAAAAAATCTCTTTTTACTCTTCACCACTACAAGGATTACAATCCACATTCTGGAAATTTGAAGCAAGTGGCAAGTTCCCAAGTGTTATTTTTCAAATTCTGTGCTTTCAGTGATCGCATTGAATTAGTGGCTACTACTGGGGTCTTTACTCTTTAAAAGCAAGTAAAAATGACATTGTAAGCTCCTTAGCTGTATGGTCCTTCCAATAAATGGAGCCCATGACACATGGCATGCCTGCAACATCCTAGTTACACCACAGGTGAAAATTGGCATTACTAATGAACATCAATACAAACCTTCAGCTTCCTGGATTATAACTATATGTATAACTATCTTTCTGTGTGTCTGTGTTGAAACTACTAATTTTGTTTATGAAGATGTTTATAAGCTGCAACCAAAAATTTCCCAAATACAATAAATATTATAGATCACATGTACTAACTACTATTATTCAATTCAGTATCTCTGATAAAGAAGGTAAAAGTCTCAGGATTAACAATGTTTTCACGACTTTTGAACTGTAAATAAGCCTGAGGGAAAAATATTAATATCATTAAAAAAAAACAATTCTATGACAAACCCTCACATTCTGATTCTCTCAGCAAAAGTTATTACAGTTTTGATAGTGTCAATATCAGTCTTCGTTCCAAAGAAAATGTTACAGTATAATTGTTCATTCAAAAGCTGTAATAGCCATAATTTCATTCTAAGTATGGTAGTAGGCCCTACTCATTTTGCATAATTTTAAATATTTCTCATTAATTGTTAAAAATGACACTACAAAATAAATTAATTAAGAAGGTAGAGAATTTGAAACAAAAACCTTATAATACTAAATATAATTGGAACCATTGAACGTTATCTACATTCTCATTAAATGCACTCTAAAGGGTAGATTGCTTGATATGATCTGGGGCAGATCCAGAAAATAATTAAGGGGGAGGCATTTCAGTTTAGACTCCTCTTAAACTTCTGAAATTAAAACAATAACTAAAAATTGTTAACATCGAATAAAAAATGTATATTCTAATGGACATTCACCTTTTGGGTGCAATGTGATCAATATGTGGTAATTGTTTTGAGTAAATAGAGTAAAATTTAAAAAAATGTTGACAAGGGGTAGGGGAAGGGCATCTCATCCCTAATGTTCAGCCCTTGGACCCCTAATCATAGGCACTATTCAAACATAACTCAAGGCCGCTCAGAGTTTTAAAATACAATGAAAGTGTTTGGTGCACAGGACACTATCAGTTTGAACTGAAATACTTCCAAAACTCTATGTTAAAGTTTGAAACTACTTTTAGTTTAACTATAAGACAACAAAAGAGGAAGTTCAGTTGAACAAGTGTGTTATTAAAGTAAGTTATTAAAATTAGACAAAAGAAAGATAAAAATTATGTTTATATACATGAGAATTCAAATACAATGCAATAATTATTACAGTATAAATATAAATAACAACTAACAGATTCTTCAACATAACTATATTATTCAAAATGGAAACATACAAACAATGATCCAAGGAGAAATAATACATTTTTATCGACAATTTTAGACTAGTATGAATATATATCTTTGTGTGCCTAGTCCATTCTAGTGAGTCACATGTATAAACTCCAGGGTGTTTCAGTGAAGCCAACCAGATATCTTGTATCTTACAAACAGTTACAAGCTCAGATGTGAAAAATGCAGTCAACTCTTTTCAATAAAACTATACATTCAATTCTTTGAAGAACTGATTTCTCACACTGCATTTACCAGTTTATAGGGAAAGTCAGACATTTTATGGTTTTACAACAAATAGGCAGGTAAGACAGGCAGCTATTACATCTTGTCTGCTTGGTCCAAAACCCTGCCGG
This sequence comes from Teleogryllus occipitalis, assembly GCA_011170035.1. Classification (NCBI taxonomy): domain Eukaryota; kingdom Metazoa; phylum Arthropoda; class Insecta; order Orthoptera; family Gryllidae; genus Teleogryllus; species Teleogryllus occipitalis. The sequence goes on from BLKR01015652.1 coordinate 8,134, forward strand.
GGCAACAGAAGCTGTTTCAGCAAGTTCAAACTGCCCAGCAGCTTGGAACGTTTAACAACAGCTGGGTGAGTTTGTTCATTTTTAAAACAACAGACACTGAAAGACTATACCACAAGAACAAGCAATAGGATTGAAACAAATTTTGAAAACATTAATTGTACTAGCAGCACAAGATTTGCATACTCCTAGTTCTTGCATAATCATTTTTAATTGTTATTTTTTTATTATTCTGACGATTATTCTGATTATCTATTTCAATTAAAAGTTGCTAATAAATGGGAAAAGCACATATCCTGAAAATTTTAGTTGAGATGTTGGTAGTGTATCATAATGCATAGGGTTTTGCAATGATTTCTATAGACTCTCAGTTTCTCTGAAACGTGATGTTCTGTCTGATAATCACAGTTATTGCCCTTGGCAGCCAAGAGTCAATAGAGCATAATTTCAGATAAAAATATCAAAATTTGTTAATGGCTTGTTCCAGGAGTAAGTCAATAAAATTGTCCACCATATCAGAACAAACAAACTTCAGTTCATTTCTTACATATGATCATATGGTTGATGAGTATTGCTACAAGTGGCACACGATAAATACATCATTAACTCATCAAATATAAAAGAATTGTAATACACGTGATCTAATGTTGGAAGCTCTACTGATCATCTAACAGTCATGGACAATTTTTCAAATCAATAGCTATGCTACTGGGGACTGTTATTGAAATCCTACTAACATTAAACTTTTGGTTTGGTGGTACTTACTCTACTGCAGTTTTCATGGGCACAATTGTATATTTCATGGGCAATATTTTAGGTGAAATTACTTTTCATCAATTTTCAATACATCTCCTAAAGCTCAATAAATTCCAAAAATACTTTTCAAAAATAGAATTTTCCGTCATCCACAACGTTTCAGTTGAATAAAACATAATACATTTTTGAAGACTTTTTTTTGATGATCAATTTGTCAAAATGGCAAACTATGTTCACTGACAATTGTCCAGAAAATTCTTACTTCCACAATGATACAAATACATTGGAGAGATCTTCATTGGAAATACAATGGAATTTTTATTATGGAGAACAATAAATAGTTCCACAGCTAAATAAATGTCCCACAGCTGTTTGTAAACACTGAAATCTTGTAAAGGTATCATGTTATCCTCCAAAAAATTATTTAATCCGTGCAGAGACACTAAAGCACTTCTAATAATCTTTCTCTCAAGGTCATTTTTGTGATCAAATATTGTTTACATAATGAAGAGATTACAGAAAATATAAAATCAGTACTCCCAATTGTAATCATTTTCTGGTTGAGTGCAGATCTTTTGCCAAAACTACCTTACTTTATTCTCTGCATACATATAAAAAGCTTGTCTAAATGAAATTACTTCAGTGAGTAAGCAAGATGGTTCCATATTCAGATCTTCTTTATGCAACTACTGTCCTTTTAGTGTTTGTTGAATGACCATGAGTAAAATCGCCCAATGAAATTATCAGAACTTTTCTACATATTTCTCTATGAACTACAACTGTAAGGTAGACCTGACCACATTATACATCTTCTGCTATATTTTTCTAGAACCAAATCTACTAACTCCATTCAACCTAGATACTGGGTACTTTGACCCATAGGTAGAGCTAATCATGACAGGAAGTGACACATGCATGAATGACTACGCCGTAGGTCTGTTTCTAAATGTTAGATGTAAGAGTCTATTTGGGTAGGCTGTTCACTGCAAATTCAACTTCTTACTCGAGATCGAGGCACTCAGATTCTCACTTCGAGCAGGGCACATGAGGAAGACCAGTCTTGTAATGCAGCAGGTATTCAAAATCCAGCACCAATTAGCATTGATGTTAGGAAATGAAAGCTGCTGGTCAGTGGGTACAATATTTCAGATTACCAAGGCATAAATTTAAGGAGAGGAACTTTTGAGTATTAAAAAAGATAATGTCTCTTTAGAACCACTAAATGAAAATTTGAGAATTACATGTAGATGTTTGGAATATCCAATCCACAAATAGCCCTTTATTTGTTATTCTAAATAAGCATAATTATGCTTCTCTATTCTGGTAAATAGATTGTTGTGGTCCAAATCTGATTAAAAGCTCACTTCACACAAGGCTTCTCTCTTGTCATTCATAAAACAAAAAAGGTATGTACATGAAATCAGTGAGATTTCGAAAAAATATTGAATATACCCACATTTCCCAAGTGAGAAACAATTCTTTTTTTTATAAAAAGTGTATTCTATCCCAGAAAAGCAACTAATGACATGAAATAAATGACACATGTGTTTTAAATTTCTTTTTTATCATTTAATATTTAATTTAATTCTTTAACATCATTATGTTTTCAAACAGTTTTTCATCAAAATAAATTTAACAACAGACTAAAAGGTATTTCTTACGTGAAGGGATTTGAAGTTTGTTTCAGTATATCCACCACATTATTTGTTTCACACTCTTTCAATTGAATAAAGAATTATTACTTGCATTTCAGCAGAGGGAAAAATAAAATTAGAAAAATATCTTTGTTACTTAAAAAAAAGGATAACTGATGATATTGTCACATAATATTAGAAAGTAAAGAGTTAGGCCTGCAAGAATTTTGGTCTCAATAATTTTAGAAGAAATTAACTGCAGAAGAAATTTTGTGGCATTCAATGTAAAATTCATTGAATAAAAAAATATAGTTTCCTAAAATATAAATTCTAAGTTATCTACAAAACTATTCACTCGAGTTACATTTTGAATAAATTAACCTTTTTATGGTGAGGTACAACTTATAATACAATAAATGGAATTTGAACTGATATTCAAAGCAGATTTACACAAACACAGAATTTCCACAAGTCACTTTCAAATAACTTCACACTCAGATGTTTCTTTAAGAATGTTTTTGAAGATTTAAGAAAATTTTTCTTTTTTATGTACTAGGGAGATCTGATATTATTATGATATTGAAAGACCTAATTGAGCAAACATTTGCAGTATGATTCATTTCCCATGTGTTTCTGGTAGTGTAATTTATAAGAGTAAAATAAGAGAAAATTCAGTTCATTTTGAATTTCAGCAGAGCTCTCGAAATTTTATTCTATTAACCAACACGTCTGGAACTCTCCAATAAACTTTTTCCATTTGAATGAAAATGAGGTGTTTTTTCGGAATTAAATGAATGGTTAATATTTCTTTCTACAATAAATATATTTTTGATATCAACCACAAAATAAATGTTTTATTGTAATGGCGTTTGTTAAATGTTATTTTTATATTAATACTATTTTGGCCTTCATCAGTTATTTTTCCATTGTACTGCTCAAGAAAAGGTTGTTTCCGGTTAAACCACTTAGGTGGTTATTGATTAAACAGAATACATTTCCGTGAGTATTACATCAAAGAGTTCATATTCACAGGGCGGAAAAGTCTAAAGCTTTGTAATAATCAACAGTAACGTTACAGTACACGAATGATCAAGCTGAAGTCACCTGAAGATATTTTTTCTTTCAAATAGTTCTGTATTTGTCAAAATGCGAGATAGGCTATGACGTTTCGTCATAAAATTCGCGGGCTGTTTGAACTTGTTGCTTTCGCCATCGCCTAAATTGAACAAAATTCACAATTCCGAACTTTTTGATAAGGCATCATAGTTTATAAAACTTATACTAATTTTATTATGGAGTTATGGCAATAACGATAGACACAGGCGAACAGCTCTAGGGCAATGTGTGCATTGTATATTTTCAGAGGACGAATGAACATTATGACAATTAGAGATATAAAAGTATTAACCGAACTGATATTAAATGCAAAAAATACGGTACAGGATTTTTTAAAATCTGCAGTATCCTGCAAAATCTGCATCTCCATGATCAAATCACGGAGTGATAACCATGTCGATTAATTAAAAATTATTATTTAATTTTTCACGCCCTTTCGTGAAACAATTTTAACAATCTCCTTATCGGTTGTGACCTGAAAGAAACCTTGGGATGAGTAAATCGAACTTTATAGAAGTCAAATCCCCTCGAAAAAAATACTGTTTCCTTTATTTAATCTGTCACATCTCTTATCCACAATTGACCAACCGTTCTCAGACAAGAGAGGCTGCAAAAATTCACATAGAGAAGACTAGCAAAATAGCCAGTTAACAAACAACTGGTGCATCACATTATGCATTATTATCATAAGAAATATACAACATAACCGGTCTATTACTGTAACTGGAATGACACATTTTGAGAAACAGTAAGTGGGAAAACCTACCTGTTCGGTCACACGCGTTTTGTCAGTCCTCGGGCGAACGATATCGGCGAACGAGCCACTCGAATGCCCCTCCACAGCGAAACGAATCTGGTCTTTGGAAACTCTCTTGAGATTACTTCTCTCCGAACTGACTACAGGGCTCAAACTAATTCTGTTCTACGACAGGGTGACAGACCTTGAGAAAGAGAGAGGGAGAGAGACAGAGAGAGAGAGAGAGAGAAAAGAGCAAAAGAAACAACTTTGCACAGAAAAACCTAGTCGCACCCCCCGCACTTGCAAGCGCGGTGTCGCGTCGCGCTGGCGAAAGGAATCACGGCTCGGCCAGCGCGGCGGCGGCGGGCGGCGCGGGCGCGGGCGTTGGCGTTGGCGCGGGCGAGGGCGAGTCCGCCGCCGAATCGTACACTGCCTCGTGCAGGCGCGCCGACTGGTCCTCTAAACTGCGCTTGAGTCCTTCAATCGTGTGCACGAGCATCTGGCGGCGCAGCAGCGTGAGCTGGCGCTGCGCCTGGGCGCGCTCGTCGAGCCGGCGCCGCTCCTCGTCCCGCGCCTCGCGCACCTTCGCTTCCACTTGCAGCCGCTCGCGACGAAGTTCTGCCAACTTCTGCTGCAGGCTGCCCGCCCCGCCGCGCTCTTCCGATGACGACTCTGTGAAAAAGCCAAGCGGGGGGCGTGGTCAGCCAAAGGGAACAAAAAAAGCGCTACGTCATTTCGGGTCACGTGTTCACAGTACGTTTTATGCAATGTCGATCCATGTTACTCGTAAAATCACTCGATTTTACTGTGAATCGATGGTGTTCAAATTTCGATAAATTGTCTCTCGATGTATTGCTTAAGACGAAAGAGAAGCAAAAAGAAAAGAAGGGAGCAAAGAAAGAAAGAAAAAAGATTGCGTAAAGATACCTCTTGATTGTTTCAGTGATAACCAATGTTGTACCAATAGAAACAACAATTACTAATAGTCCAGTCGCTAGGTTCTGAAAAAGGGAGGGTTGGAAAAATGTCATCAAAACGTTTCTTTGGATATGTTGGGTGTACCATGCTCTAGTTTATAACGCCAAGTTTTCGATCTCATGCTAACTCCGGAAGGTCCGAAAAACTGATATTTCTCCTTTCTTTAACATGAAGTTCTGTATAAAAATAATCAGATTCAATTTCAAAGAGTATAACATTTTCTACAACTTTTCTATGAAATATTTTTTTTGAAACCAGTTACCAAGTGAGCTATAGCTTTTCAAAAAAATGCTATTTTTCCCTTTCCCCAAAATCTGTGCAAAATACATATGTTTGTGATCTTATAATCAATGAATAAAAAATATTATTATTATTATTATTATTATTATTACAAGTAATACTATTATTCATCTCACCGTCTGTGTAAATATTGGCTCACAACTCATTGTCGAATTTTCCGGGGCCAACGGTCAAACATCCGTCGCTCACATTTCTATCCTGCATACTATGAAAAGAAATTGATAGCCTGGAATGTGTCGACTGCTTTTTTCTCTGTCTGAGCGAAACCCAAGGATTGGGCCGAACCTTATATACTTTGGTTTTTATAACATGGCGCATGATTGCTTGTCTTCACGATGGAATATGGCTCGAATTTTCGCGTCTTTCTCGGTCGTGCCGCTAGATGTCGCTTAATCTGCAGCACTGCTTGATACGGTCGCGATCATGCGACATCTGGTGGCACGATGGGGAAAGACGCAAAACGCCGTGCCATATTCCATTATGAAAACACGCTCTCACGCGCCATGTTATAAAAACCGAAGTATAGGCACCCGTGGGTCGTAACGCTGTCCTCCGGAAACAGCCTATAGAACGGCCCAGCCCTCGCAGCTCCAACAAAGTGGCAACTGATTCCGAGAATCCATCGGCAGCGCCAGGAACGGTACGCGAAGCTTATCAACCTGTGTCAGATCTGTAGCTTGTTCGTCCTTTCACGACTCATAGCAAAGGCCATATCCTTTGAACTCTTTAATTTGAAGTGCACAATGACAAGCGTTCTTAACAATTCTACCAAAGTCAGTTGTAAGGAAATCGTAAACTAACGCTATTTTTTAAGAAAACTGAAAAAGAAACATACATACGGTGCGCTTGAAAACATTCTAAGTTATTCTATGTTTTTACTTTTTTATCAGATCATTATTGTGAATATTTTATTTCTAAAATCCAAAAGAAAAATGCATTTATTTATTTTTACTTTCTCGCAGTTACTAAGGTAATGAACACGCGTGCACCGGAAAATGAAGAATTTTCGACGCAAAAACTCATTAGCTATTCGTTTGGCACTAACCCTACCAAAAATTTAAAGAAAAATTTGGAGCCGTTTTTGAGAAAACCTTCTTTTTGTAATTTTTTAAAATTGCAAGTATTGCACGCACTATCAGAACGCAAATCAGGGACAATTCTTTTTTATGGAGATTCGTGTCAAATTATTTCACGTGGATATTTTTACAGAAATTCACGTAGCATTGGATTGATTAATTTACATATAGGCATGTCGACACAAACCATAGCACAACAAACATAAATTCAAAAGTGAGATTTTTTTCAGAACTCTGGCGAGCATGAGATTCAGTCAATAAGAACTGTTTGGGAGTTTGTATATTCTGTGAAGTGCTTCAGTCTTACACTCACATCAGAGGGGTTTTGTCCTTTGACATTTTAAAATAAAACGTAGAATAAGGCGTGCTAAAAATGTAAAGTGAATTAACAATGTCACTCTTCAATGTTTCTCACGGATTAGGGGATAAAACCAATGCTGGTTCAATTTTAACCAATTGACTCCTAGATCGTATAAATTCCACTTAAGATGTTCTTACCCGAAGCGATTTCGCCAACTGCTCTGAAAAGTCGAACTTGCCTGTGCCAAATTCTCACTCAGCGTTGCCACTGCCCCATAAGGATTAATCGAAACGTTTCAGGGCCACATCGTGCTTTTACTCCAGATTTTCGGCCCAAAGAGATAATTTACAAACAATGGCGGAGGTTCACGTGTGACACTCGGAGAATGAAAAACGTCAACGGCACCTCCTGAGCTAGTGCGTGTGGTTTCTGGTGAAGGGTATCAAGGTCAAAGGAGACCCCCGCAAGATGCGAAGTGGGTGCGTGATATCGCCTGCTAAATGTATATTTTCGCAAACCATACTTCCTTTCTGTTCTCTGCCTTACTCGCACTGAACATAACATACTGAACAACTGTACCAGAAACTTGCCCTTTTATTTGGTATTGCCAGTCGCCTTGCCCTTTTATTTGCAATACCGTCGGTATTTATGGACAGACTCATTTCAACGCGATGCAATAGCGCCATTTAGAGAAGGCGCTACAGATAAAATGTTTGACAATGCTGAATTGTTTGTCTGGGTGATTCCTTATCAAAAACATACGAAATATGAAGAATTAAATAAAAATCTTCCAGAAAAAACGAAAAAATCAGTAATATGTAAAAGTATGTTATTTTGGGTAAAATGTGTAAATATATGTACTTTCGGGCAAAATATGTAAAAATATGTACTAAAAAGTCAACGTTTTATACGCACTAACCGATATGAAACGTGAATATATAGTTGATTCGACTTGACAGAGTTCCGTTAGGGAAAATATTTTGTTACATAATTATTCGGGCCCTAAGGATCACAAACACGTGTATTTTTGCACACATTTTGGGGAAAGGAAAAAATAGAATTTTTTCAAAAAGCTGTAGTTCACTTGGTAATTGGTTTCGAAAATAATATTTTCTGCAAAATTTTAGGAAATTTCATTCACTTAAAATTGAATTGAATAATCTACAGTACTTAAGGTTGAAGAGTTACAGAGAAAACCCCAAAAAGTCCAAAAAATACTGTTTTTTTCGTGTCTTCCAGAGTTAGAACAAAGTCCAGGAGGTCGAAACCTTAGGGTTTTAACTAATGCCCACACGATATACCCAAAGAAAAAGTTTTTATGACCTGTTTCCACGTAAAAAAATACCTACAGACTGGACTATGATAATTTACGAAATGGAATACAATAATAATAACAAAGCAAAGAATAATTATGAATTGAGGGTACAAATTAAATTATTCTAAGAAATTATCTTCATTTTCACACTTTACACTTATTTCGTGAATTTTGTTTACATATAAAGACACTCCATCCTGGTCACTCGTTTTTCCTTTTGTTTATGTGTGCAACATACGTATTCTTTTTGCAGCCCAATTTCTCTCTTTTATGTGTTTGTACGGTCTAAATTTGAAGATATTTTAAAAATGACTAAAATACACTTTGGTATTACTGACTGAAGTAGTAATAAAAAGTAATTGCCCCTCAAGGTTTTATTTACATGACCAGGTGCTTGGTGATTTCTGTTCACAACAAACGTTAAACCTCACCCTCTTCCCTATTTTTCCATTTCCATATTAAGCCTGTAATATATCTTTTTCTTCAAGACTCTTATCCTCCGTCACTTGTTCTGCATGTCTCTTTGTAATTAATAATAATATACTACACACTTGTCAATACAAACTATTCTTATTTAACGATAATAACAAGCAGATAGGTACACCCGTGTAATTCATTCGCGTAGAATATCATGTAATTAATTTAATTTCACATACAGTAGCAGATTCTACAGGTTCTGACCAGAATCGAGAAGCGTCGAACCAGCGAAAATGTAATAGTATGTTCAAGAATATCCCATCCTGTAGATTGCAATGTGAGGAGCACTTCTTTGAGGCCTGTGGCATCAAAACCCTAAAAATAACTTCGTTTAGAATTTATTTACCGATATAGATTTAAAAAAATAATGCGTCCTAGTGTTGCGGGTTGCATTTGACATGAATATTTATATGTTCTTTTTAAACAAATCCTTCATATTTTTAAAGTCAAAGTGCGATTCGTCACGTCTCCGTGAAATTCTCTTTCTTTAAATGCCTCATTTATAAGGATTGGATACCTGTGAGAGCCGCAAGAGGTATGTATACGACTGAAATAATGTAGAAGACGATCAAAACGTTACTTGGAATTGCAAACCTTCCGAAGTGTTTAGCGAATTAAGGAATCTAAAGCATATTTCTGTACATCCTGAAAACGTATTTGTTGCTGAGATGCACTGAAGAGAACGTATTGGAGAAGAAGTAGCTACTGTGGTAAAGGAATCGTAAAAATATTGTGATAAAAAGGAGGATCTAGAAATGTCATGGAGAAGAAGCCTGGAGTCCAAAAGAGGTATGGGTAGGTATATGTCCGGATCACAGTGAAAGAAAAATGAGAAAGGCGTAGAGATCGGTGGAAAGAGGAAAGAATAAACAGAAGGGAAAAATAAGGGAGACATGAAAGTTAAAAGGCGTGTTAAAGAACGAAAGGAGAGGAGAGGAGAGGTACTGCACTCACCGGCGTCGGCCTTGAGCCGCAGCGACTGGTGCTGGCTCTTCTCCAGCGACTTCTGCAGGCGGCCCAGCGTGGCGCTCCCCGCGTACACCTTGCGCTTGACGGGCTCGCTCTGCGGGCAGTAGCCGGACCCGTCCAGCGCCCCGCCCAGGTCCACGGAGCGGAAGGCCAGGATGGCGGCGGGGACCGGGGGCGCAGCGTCCCCGCCGTCGCTTTGCCGCGGCGTGCTCGACCCGTCCGAAGACGACGACGTGGAGCCCGAGCGGCAGCGGGGGGCGGGGGCGGGGGCGGGGGCCGGGGAGGCGGGCCTCGGGGGGGCGGGGCACCCCGGCGCAGGCGCCTCCGCTCGCATCCCCGCGTCGCACCTGCGGACACGTGGTCAGCTTTACTTTCTCGCTACCGCTTACGTAGGAGAGAGAAAGTTAAGCAATGCTGACGGAAAAACCGGCGAATTTTCGACAGAAATACTCTTATTGCCGGGCCCTGGCAACGAAAAAGTGGATACATCCAGTTGCTAAATTTAGAAAAAAATCCTCTAACACGTGGAGTAGTCAGAATCCATGTTTTGTGGGTCCTTGAAACCCAAAAATTGAATGACGGCAAAACGTCTGTTCATCCGACTGTGAACAACGCATGCGGCTAAACCGTTCAGCCGATTTTCCCCAAAATTGATAACCCCAATCGTTCTGGCTGATGTCGCGGCCCCTTGAATTTGAAACCCAACTTTAATTTTGGAAGGTATAATGACGCCCCTGGAACATTTTCACAATTAAAAAAAATAGCTCCAACGTTTTTGATTAAACTTTTTGCCGGATAGTGTGCAGGACGTTTAAGTGAATGGTAGGGGAGACTGGTACTAGTGACAATTTTAATTTATTTAATTTTTGAAGGTTTATGGACCATAATTTAAACTTATAATAAATGGAACACATTTAATGCTTCTTTGTATAAATTTATATATAATTGTATTTAACATAATAATGTTTTTAATGATATATAAACAATTTTATGAAGCAGTGCGCTTTGTCACAACTTGACCCTCTAAGGGGCAAGTTGTGATTGGACTGGGGCACGTTGTGACACATGTAAAAGAATATTGTTTTATTGAAATATAACAAATGTCTCTACTATCTGATTCATTACAATCGTCTTTTATTTAATCTTTATTGTTTTCAACATGTGAATGGCAGTGAATATAAACGTAATGTACTGCATTTTAAGTACAGTTTATAGTTTACCATTTCTTACGACTAATACACTGCACCAAGTTCTCTCCACCCTTTGATGTTTGAAATGGTTCTAAATAAGCAAGGCATGTGCACTCTTCCTCATCTTCGGAGATCTCGGATATCTTTTGTCTTTTTTCGACTCTTTAGATCTACGTCTTTGCTTAGAAACATAGCTTTTTATCAATAAGCTTCTTTTTTGTTTTTCCTTCTTTTTTTAGTATAGGTCTTTTCTCTAATCTACCTTGTTGCTGAAATCGAATTCTTTCGTCAGAAAAAGTGCTTGTTAAAACGGCAGATTTCAAAGTCTATATTCTCTTACGGTTATTCCTCGAGGTCCTGTTTTAAGAAGAGGTCTGATTTCTAAAGGACATACTAATGATATGGGTAACCCTTCTTCTATAACAGAAACAGCAATATTGTCTTGTCATTAGCAGCTTGACCTATTGCATTTGTACTTTTCCTAGTCCAGTTTCATCTATGTTCCAAATGTAATTTGCATTGAAACCATAATTTTTCGATAACAGGGGCTAAATGGTTGAAAAATGTCAACATTGTGCTATTGAAACTGATGTTTCCATTCAAATCAGTAGTTTCAGGAACACGAAGAGAAATTTTAAAGTGTGGCTGCATGGACTTCGTCATCCAATTAACACTTGCGGGCTTCTTCGTTATTCAACTTTCTGGCACTTGAATTTTTTTCACCATGGTAAAATCATATGCTAATCTTCGTAATTCTTCACTACATTTCCTGGAATTAAAATTATAACTTCTTCTACTGCTTCTTAGTAGGCCATAGGCCTGTTCCATTCCTTGGATTTAAAAGCATTCGTGCCATCGTCGCCTCGGTCTTCCGGCATATCTTCTTCCCCTAGGTCTATTTCTCTCGAGACCCTCACAATTCTGTCTTCATTCATTCTATCAATGTGTTGATTCCATTCTCTTCTACGTGATATTATCCATTCGGAAATGGGACTAATTCCACATGTTGTTCTAATGTTATTATTTCTTTTTCTGTCCAAGAACATTTTGTTAAACATTTTGCTCAACACACCCATTTCTGCCACTTCTAGCTGACGTTGCATGCTGTTTGTTTCACATTTTCACATCGTGTCTCTGCTGCATATGTTAAAATCAGTCTAACTATATATATATATATATATATATATATATATATATATATATATATATATATATATATATATATATAAATATATCAGACATTAATATGAATTTCCGTTTTTATTTCAGGTTATTTTGCCAGTCATACAAACCAAAAATACATCAAATTGTAGTTCAAAAAGTACGTTTTTCAACGACAATGAGTAGTTGAACATACCTCCGATTTATTGTTTGACTGGAACAATCCGATATATGTTTACTTCACTGCGTGTAAAACACAAAATGTTCGTAAATAAACAAATCAAGTAACGGTTCCCGCAGCAACTCAAAGAGCACACAGATAATGTTCTTAAACGTGCATGCGAACTATCACGAGTTGAGCTCTATTGGATCGGTCAGTAAACACGATACCACAACTTGCCTCAGTCACAACTAGCCGCGGTCTTCCCCACAGGTCTCAGGTTCTTTGAAAATTATGATTTTTCGATAATTGCAAAAGTTCAAATTTTCTTGGAGTCTTCCCACAAACACAATTATGAAGATAGAAAATTTTTCCCTTAATAAAATCTGTTCCTTAAAGATATACTTTGAAATTAGGTTATGTACAATTTTGCAAAAAAATTATATTCTAACTGTACATAACATATAGTAATAAGAAAATAAGTTGTACATAAAATACTCAAATTTTGTTGTTAAAAAAATTGAGTGTTTTTCGCGTAATTTTACGTGAAATATAGGATATTTGTAATTTGTTTTAAACATTTTTATGTCAAAACTGTTCCATCGTTTTTGATGAAATTTTGTTGGTGGATAGTCTGAAGGACGTTAAAGAGAAAGCGCAGGTCTCATGTTGGTTGAAAACTGATTTTTCTAAAATTGAAAGACATCAGGGTTTTCCCAATTTTCACTTTTAACTATGAATTTTCGATAATTGCAAAAGTGTGAATTTTTTTGGCGTGTTCCCACAACTACAATTATGAAGATACACATTTTTTCTTAAAGAAAGGTGTTCATCAAAAACATCTTCAAATAAGATCCTGTTGAATTTTATATATAACTAATTAATTTTATATATATTAATATTATAAATATATATATATATATATATATATATATATATATATATCCTAATTAATTTTACATATATTAATTATAAGAAAATATGAGTATTTTTGGAGTAATTTCGCGACAAAAATAGTCGACTGCTCCCAATTTACTGCGCTTCCTGAACGTAAAATGAATATTGATGCTAAGTAGTTGCATGCTACGTAAGTTAGAAATTGTATATTATTTCATATTTCTTTGTTAGTTTCTTCTTCCAGCTTTTGTTATTAGTTTTAAAATGAATACTTTAGATATTATTTAAAGTCTATTTTAAATTGCGCCCTTCAATTGTGATAAATGTGAAAAGTAATATATGATTTTGGTTTGCTTAATAAAATGTGGGAATAAAACCTAAAGCATGTTAAAACCGTGTAATTTTGGCGAATATAAAAATATTATATTTAATTATTATTTTTTATATTTTCATTTCCTTGCTAGCGGTATCAACAATACTAATCGGCGAAACGTGTATCCCATACGAATAAACCGTCATTGTTGCTTTTAACCCATTGTTGTAACGCCGCACTGATCACAGAAGGCGATAATGACTACTGCCTTTTCTTTCGCATTAATATAAACTAATAGTTTTATATACGGCTAAAATATGTATTGCGCATCGTTGGTACATTTATGGAGAATACGAGTACACTGAATTCAAGAGCACGTACTTTAACTCTTACGACGAAAGCCAGTATTTCCGTTTGCGATGAATTTCGCAGCAGTTTTTTATAAATTACTCCTCAGTGAGCCCGGTGAGGTATGTTATATACTATTTAATATCATCTGATCCCTAAAAAAATTACTGCGATTTGAATAAAAGAACTAGTGGTGCTACAATATGACACAGACTTTCTCGTACTAGTTAGTTATCTAATTTCTTGTTCTGAGCTAGCTTTTTGGACTTCCCACAAAATCTTCCAGCTGTCATCTATCGCGGACCAAAGTACATTTTTTTGAAATTTTCTCAATTTTTTTGATATCTTAATAGTGGAAACGAAGAATACTGAAGAAGAGTAAAAGCTCGCCTTATATGAAAATTTGCATGCGTTGAATGCGTTTTTAAGAAAATGGCGTCTGTAATGCGAAATCTCCAGCTCTTTCACAGAAAATTTTTGGGTTTTCGAAAAACTTCATTTGAATTACTTCCACTCACAAATGCAATAGTGTTCACAAATTGCAGAAAATGTGCATATTAACGAGATTGGATACATTTCAAAAAAAATTATTTGTGTAATATTTGAAAAAAATAATACAGCAAAATGAAATTTATGTCATCATAAACAGAGCAATTAGTACTACATGTACAAGTTTGAAGAAACAGTTTACAGCAGTTTTTGAGAAAATGGCGTTTGAGCGTTTTTGAAAATACCGAATTTTTAGCACATTTTTTCAGAAAAGTGTTGAGTTTTCAAGAAACTTTATATGACATTATTTAAAGCACATGTATTCATAAATTCAATAACGTAAACAAATCGCCGATAATGTAAAAATAACGATATGAGAAATAAGTCAAAAAATATTAAATTTTTGTAATTTTTTGAAAATCAAAAGAATAGAGCAATATGACTTTTATGTCACCTTATATGGTACATTTCGCACAGTCCCTGCCAAAAGATTAAAGAAAAAATTTGAAGCCATTTTTGAGCAAATCTTGTTTGTGTAATTTTTTAAAATTGCAAATATTGCACGCGATATTACGAGAAAACTACTAACATTTTCTGAAAAGTCTACACAACTTTAATAAAAGAACTAAATATGTTCAACAAATTTTATTTGAAGGAAAAATCTCTATCTGTAATTTTGTAGTGGTAGGAAGATGCCGAAAAAAATCAAACTTTTGAAATTATCGAAAATTCAGAGTTAACTCTGAAAATCGGACCTATGCCACCGTTATAAGTGTATTTTACTCTATTATCATTCAAAATTGAAAGAAAAAATTTTCGCCCGCTTTTGAGAAACTTCTGAAAATGTCCGTAGGGTTCGTGTCAAGTGTCCCCAAATTTCAAAGAATGTTTCTCAAAATCTAAAAGCTTCAACTCGAGCCAGATGGACAGAGGCGTCTTCAATTTGGAAAATCTTACGCATGGTTTATGCGCTAGTGGTGTTCACACACAGACGGATGGACGGGCAGTCGAACGTGATGGGGTCAATTCACTTTTTGGTATCAAGAACCCACAAAAGAGGGATTCTAGCTACACAATGTGTTAGAGGATTTTTTCTTAATTAAGCAACTTTATTTATTCACTTTTTCGTTAGCAGGGTCCTGTAATTAACTTTTTTTCTACCGAAAATTCGCTGATTTTTCGTGCACCATTACATAACTTTCTTTATACTACGTATACGACTTCGTATATACGAACGTATACGTGAAAGTAAAAAGGTACTACATTAACCGTGTAACTTTTTCATTCACTTAAGGAAGACAGGCCCATTGATGGCTTCAATGAAGTATAATGATGAAGGTAGTGTAATATAATCAAAGAATAAACATATCGGGTATCGATAAGCGATCGGCCAATAAACAAAAATGGGGAGAGAACAATTGAGCAGCGCGAAAACGATCAATCGATTCGATGCTCGAAAACTTGGATAGTGGCAAGAGGTACCATGGGGAAGTTCTCGTGGCAGACACCTTGACATACAAAAAAGGAAGTAATTGAATGTGTAAGAGAGAGATTTCGTGTGGACTATCAAGATGGCGGAAGAACACAAAAAGGGAAGTGAAACATCCGAACTAAAATTTTGTTTTTGATCGGTAAGAAGGCCAAAATTTGTAATAGCAGTAATAAGATAAATTAATCATAAAATAAAGAAATTCTGGCCTTGAGTGATAGCGAATGCCAAGGAGTGTACTAAATTAAGTCCAGTTGCTAAATTAAGGAAAAAACATCATCTAACACGTGGTGTAGTCAGAATCCTTGTTTTGTTGGTCCGTGATGCCGAAAAAACAATTGAAAGCAATGTTTGGTGTATGTGAGCAAAACTAGCTCCTAAATCATGCGTAGGATTTTTTCCAAATTGAGGAAACCCAAGTCGTTTTTGCGTGAGCCGAAGCACTGCGAATTTGAAAAACATTCATTAATTTTTGCGGATACATGAAGCCCCCCGGACATTTTCGAAATTTTCTCAAAAACAGCTCCAAATTTTTTCTTTAAATTTCTTGTAAGAATGTAGTTAAATACACTTACGCTACGATTTTTAGGACTAACTCTGAATTTTCGAAAATTGTGAAAGTATGAATTTTTCGGAAACTTTATACAACTACAATATTGAAGATAGAGATTTTCCTTAAAATAAAATTTGTTGTGCATAAATAGTTCTGTCATTAAAGTCAAGTGTTTCTTTTGTTGCAAATTTTAGTATTTTTCATGCAATAGTGCATGCAATATTTGCAATTTTAAGAAATAACAAAAATAAGATTCTCTGAAAAACGGATCCAAATTTTTTCATAAAATTAGTGTCAGTGCCAAATAAACCCTATACGATGACAAACGCCATATTGCTCTATTCTTTTGGTTTTTTTTTCAGAAATTACAAAAATGTATATTTTTAATTGTCTCTCACGTCGGGAATGCTTGAGTTCTCGAAAACCTTAATTGGAAGTCATTTGAATAACTTCCACCCATATGTGCAAAAAATGTATTCGAATCGATGGAAATGTGCATATTAACGGCGTAAGAAATATTTGAAAAAATTACATTTGTATATTTTTTTGAAAAAACAAAATGATACACCAAAAAGAAAATGACCAAATGACCAAATGACCAAACACAAATGACCAAACAAAATCATTTGTTTTTTGAAAAAACAAATGATACACCAAAAACTTATTGTACACAGTACAATAAGTACCATCTATTGGAAAAAAAGTTGAGCCATTTTGAGAAAATGGCGTTTGAGCGTTTCTAAAAATGCGGAAATTTGAGCTCTTTTTTAACAGAAAACTGTTGAGTTTCCGAGAAACTTTATTTCACATAATTTAAAGCACATGTACTCATAAATCGAATAATGTGAAGAAATCGCGTCAATTGTAAATATTGCTGACGCGAGAGACAAGCAAAAATTCATTTCTGTAATTTTTGAAACAACATAAGAATAAATCAATATGTGGTTTATGTCGTCGGACAGAGTGCCATTGGTACTATCCCTGTCAAACAGTTAAAAGAAAAAATTTGGAGCCGTTTTCGAGAAAATCTTGTTTTTGTAATTTTTTAAAATTGCAAATATTTTACGCACTATCGCACGAAAACAACTACTAAAATTTTCAAAATAGTCAACACGACCTTAATGAAAGAACTATTTACGAGCAACAAATTTCATTTGAACGAAAAACCCCTTTCTTCAATTTTATAGTTGTAAGAAGAATCCGAAAAGAATCAATCATTTCCATTTTTTGAAAATTCAGAGTTAACCGTGAAAATGTGACCAATGCAATCTTTAGAAGTGTATTTTACTCTATTCTTACGAGAAATTGGAAGAAAAAAATTGGAGCCTTTTTGAAGAAAATTTTGAAAATGTCCGGGGGACTTCATGTAAAGTACCCCAAAATTTTAAAGAATGTTTTTCAAAATTTCAAAGCTTCAACTAGAGCCGGATGGACAGTTTTTTTTTCAATTTCGAAAACATCGTAAGCATGGTTTAGGCGTTGGTGTTGTTCACATACTCCAGACGGGCAGAACGGACGGACGGACGGACGGACGGACGGACGAGCGAACGTTTTGAAAAAAACACTTTTTCGGTAGCAGGGGATCCCAAAACTTGTATTTCCGTTTAACTTTCGAAATCGATTTGCCTCAGCATTACATAACTTTCTCTATACTACGCATATTACTCCCGTATATACATATGTATACGAGAAAGTAATTAGAGATGCTACAGAATGGCTCAGACTTTCTCATACTAAAGATTTCTAATTTCCTTTTTGTGGACTGGTTCTGTACAGTCTTGCCCCTCCTTCTTGCCAGCTGCCATCTATCGCCACCCAAATGACATTTTTTTGAAATTTTCTCAACTTTTCGAATTCCAAGTAATAGAACGCAAATATTAATGTAAGAATATTAAAGAATGCTAAAACCTCATTCTAAATAGCTATTTTCTTTGAAAAATTTGGAGTCGTTTTAAAGAAAATGGCGAAAATAGTTACCAGTTACCAGAGCCCGGAAATAAGTTTTCTTCTGGCGAAAATTCCAAGCCACGATTGGAATCATTTTCGTATGCTGTTTGCTGTATGCTGTTTCGTATCCGTTGGAATTCGCATGCTGTTTGTGGTTGCGGAAATTGTAGCCATTACTCCTGTGTATCATATATCAAATCGCTATAAGGTACGTGAAATGAAACTGCTATAATGTACGTAAGTGGTTGAGTAAAGTAATTAAAATTTCCCAGCGAACGATAAAGCTATACTTTGCGTTTATCATTTTTGCATCGTTTGTAGTTAGACCATAGTTATTACGTATTGCTTTCCCTGCTTCAAAGTGCTTGAAGTAATACTTGAAGTAAATGTGAATTAAAATTTTTGTTTTCAAAACCCGATCCAAAATTTTCTTTTAATTTTTTCCTCGGACAGAGCAAAAGATACTAAAAAACGATCCATTGTGTTGAACTCTCTAATTTTTTAAAATTACACGAGTTATAAATTAAGCGCAAAAATGTTCTGTTGTAGCACCACAAGTTATATTCTCCAACTAGGTAACTGAAAAATTAATAAATTGGCCAAATTATTTTTGATGCTCATAGAAACCAGCCGGGAGGAGAGATGGGGACAGAACCGAAAACCAGACGAAACAGATTAGGAAACTAACTAGTGCAAGAAAGTCTACGCCATTCTGTAGCACATCAGTTACTTTCTCGTACACATACGAGAATACGGAAGTAATATACGTAGTATAGAGAAAGTTATGTAATGCTGCGGAAAATCGATTTCGAGATTTTAACGGAAATACACGATTTTGGGTCCCCTCATACCAAAAACGTTTTTCAAAACGTCTGTCCGTCGGTCCGTCTGTGTACACTACTAGCGCCTAAACCACACGTACGATCTTTTCCGAATTGAAGAATCTTTTGACGAACTGGCTCTAGTTGAAGCTTTGAAATTTTGAGAAACATTCTTTCAAATTTGGGGGTACTTTACATAAGCCCCCCGGACATTTTCAAAATTTTCTCAAAAACGACTCCATTTTTTTCTTTAAATTTCTAGTAAGAATGACGAAAATACACTTATAAAGGTAACATACTATGTCCGATTTTCATCGTTAACTCTGAATTTTTGAAAGTTGCAAAAGTTTGAATTTTTTCGGCGTCTTCCTACTACTACAAAATTCAAGACTGAGATTTTTCCTTCAATTAAAATTTATTGTGCGTAAATAAGTCTTTCATTTAGATTTTTTAAACATTAGTAGTTTTCGAGTAATAGTGCGTGCAATATTTGTATTTTTTTCAAAAATTACAAAAGTTCTTTGGACTTCTCTCTCACGTCGTTAGTATTTACATTAGTAGCGATTTGATAAGAATATTCTATTTATGAGTACATGTGCTTTAAATAATGTCATTTGAAGTTTCTCTAAAAATCAAGAGTTTTCCGTTAAAATGAGTCCAAATTTCCGCATTATCCACCAAATTTCCGAAAAATAGAGACTTTTGCATGAAATGAAATTCATGGTCATAAATAGTTCTTTCATTAAGGTCATGTATATCTTTTGAGAAATTTTAGTTTTCGTGCAATAGTACGTGAAGTATTTGCTATTTTAAAAACAAATTACAAAAGTATTTTCTCGAAAACGGCTCTAAATTTTTTCTCTAAATATTTGGTACCATTAGTGCCAAACAAACCATATACAATGACATAAACGTCATAATGATATATTCTTTTGTTTTCTAAAAAAAATACAAAATTGTATTTTTTACTGGTCTCTCACGTCGGTAATGCATACTTTAGATGCGATTTATTCACAGTATTATATTTATGAGTACATGTGCTTTAAATAATGTCAACTAAATGTTTTCGGAAACTCAACAGTTTTCTGTAAAAAATAACTCAAATTTCTGCATTTTCAGAAACGCTCAAACGCCATTTTCTAGAAAATGACTCCATATTTGTTCTTCAAATTTTATCCAATAGATAGTGCTTGTTTACTGTTTAATATGACATTAAGTTCATTTTGGTGTATTCTTTTGTTTTTTCAAAAATTATATAAATGTAATTTTTTTCAAATATCTCTCAGGCCGTTAATTTGCAAATTTCCATCGATTTGAAGACATTTTTGGATTTGTGAGTGGAAGTGCTTTAAAATGACGTTCAATGAAGGTTTTCGAGAACTCAATTGATTTCTGTGAAAAGAGCTTCATATTTCGCATTTACAGTAATCTTTATTTATTTAATTAGATATTCTCTTAAAGACGGCTTCAAATTTTTCAATGAAAATTTCTATTTAGAACTAGGTTTTACTTTTTCAATATTCCAGAAGTAATATTTTGGTTGTACCATTAAGAAACGAAAAGTTGAGAAAATGTAAAAAAAAGTTATTTTGCGATAGATGGCAGGTTGAATGAGGATGTGAAAAGACTGGAAATCTAGTCCACACCAAAGAAATGAAAACTTTACTATGAGAAAGTCTGTGTTATTCTGTAGGACCACTAGTTTAAAATATAATGAAGTTGAATGACTCTTTCCCTGAAAACTCATCTCCCCGAAAATAACTGGGCATATAGAGAAAATTCGTTTGTTTTCGGTACATTGGTTTTCCGGGCGTTAAACTTGTTAAAATGAATGATATAATGAAACTTGTCATAACATTTTGGTTCATACTCGCAAAAATTATTGATAGTATTTCAATAATCGATATATTCGTTTAAAACAGTACAAATTAATATGTCTTAGTCTGATGCAAGAAAAAGTGGTCATATACTTAATTTGTTTTATTTTCAGCGGAATATATTTCCAGAAGATTATATATATATATATATATATATATATATATATATATATATATATATATATATATATAACTGATTTCGAGCATTCAAATTAAACATTCTTAGCATTGTAAGAATTCAGGAAAGGCAGGTGCTGTAGATTTATATGACATTTTTTAAAATATTTAACTCCACAATGAATGTTTTTGACGCGACTGGAGTAATAGCACCGTCGTGAACACAAGAAAACTGGGGCTAGCGTACTTAATACGAAAAGTAACCTAACCCACTGTTTACGAGTTGATTATCATCTTCAAGACATTTTTGACTATTTATAATTTCACCAATTTAAAAGCCATCCTTACCGAGAAATTTTGACACCGGCATCTTTTTTTCAAATCACCTTTTTTTAAATTAAAATAAGCAAATACGAAACGGTCAATTCATTGCAACATGCTTTAAGAGTAAAACAACACGACACACGTATACTTCACGACGCTAGTTTCAGAATCAGCCAGGTCAGTTAAATGAAATTTATTTGTTGACTTTTTCTACAATCCCTAGGGAGTTTTCAATGGCACCTTTGTTTACAATTACAGGAAAACTCGTATAAAAGGAAATAGATTAAGAATATATCATTTATATTTCACGAAATAAAATTCTCTGGAATCAATGTTCTTTTTTAATAGAAACTGCGATGAATGTAAGTAAAGTATTGTAATGTTATTTAATGGTTCAGATTTTGTGGTGATTCTCTTCACAGTGCTTGGTATGTGAATAAGACGCGTACATTAACGGACCCTCGAAAGGAATTAAAATTTAAAATACGCGTAAATAACTACAAAATTTATATATAGTCAGCAGGTTTATATAATATACACAGGTGTGCAGGCAGGAAACGACGAACTTCGAAAATTAACACTTACGCACATTTTGTCTAAAAACTCCTTGGATATTCCGAATGTCTGATCCACAATAAGCACACACATGTTGGCTTGAAAAAATTCTTTCTATGCAAAAATGTGCATTGCAGAACCTATAAACACTCCATAAAAATATAAATTGTTTATTATTTACAAAAGAAATTATTACATTTGTTCAGAAAGAAAAATTAACACAGAAATAAACTAGTGGTGCTTCAGAATGGCACAGACTTTCTTGTTGTAAAGTTTTCTTATTTCCTTGGTTTGGAACCTTCTTTACGGTCTTGCCCCGTCCTCTTGCCAGCTGCCATTTATCACCGCCCAAAGTACATTTTTTTGACATATTCCCAATTTTTCGGTTTCCTAATAATGGAATCAAAATACAGTCGACTCCGGTTATAGTGAACTTCTGGGAAAGAACATGTTTGGTTTACTACATCAGAAGTTCCCTATATCCGATGATGTCAAAAATAAATGGAATTTCTCCACAATGATTAATTTTATTAATATAAAGATACAGTAACTTTTCAGTTTTCTAATAGTAGAACCGAAATATTACTTAAAACTGTCTCGTGACGCAAGAGCGAAGTCGCTTGCCTTTCACCAAGGAGGTTCCGGTTCGATTCCTGGACAATCTCATGTGAAATTTGTTTCAACAAAACGAGTTCCGCTGCTTCACAAGGGCTAGTCCAACCCCTGTGAAGTGTCCTAAATCCTACCCCTATCCTAATTCCTTCCCAATTCTGGCCGCTGGGTAGTGACGCAGCAGCGCGCAAGAGAGGCGCGTTCGCGGAGATGATACTTGGCGGTCCTCTTGACGACTAACGGACTACGTAATGGAGGATTACTCCCAAAGACATTGACTTTAAAAATATAGATAACGGAGGATTACTCCTAAGCGCTGAACGCTCAAAAGGGGTTATGAGACGCGTTGCGTCATGAGGAAGGCGCAACAAATTTAAAATAATAATAATAATAATAATAATAATAATAATAATAATAATAATAATAATAATAATAATAATAATAATAATAATAATATTAAAGTAGACTAAAACGTCATCCTAAATAGAAATTTTCATTGAAAAAATTTGAGCGATTTTTAAGAAAATGGCGATTAAGCATTACTGCAAACGCGAAATTATAAGCTCATTTTTACAGGAATGTATTGAGTTTTCAAAAACCATCATTTAAAACACCTCAACTCAAAAACGCAATAATGTATACAAACTGGTGGAAATGTCCATATTAACGGCGTGAGAGATATTTTAAAAAATAGGTTTGTGTAATTGTTGAAAAAACAAAACAATATACCAAAATGAACTTTACCTCATATTAAACAGTGCAATGAGCACTATCAATTGAAAAATTTAAAGAATTTTTTTTGGGGGAAAACGGCGTTTGAACTTTTATGAAAATGCGGAATTTGGACCTCGTATTAGCAGAAAAATGTTGACTTTTCGAGAAAATTTGACTTTATTTTAAGCACATATACTTGTGCATGTATGTGTACATGAACGGTTAAGGCAGTCCAAACCAAGGACATTAGAAAATTTTACTACGAGAAAGTCTGTGCCATTTGTAGCAACACTTCTTTAAATTTCTTGTACGAATAGATTAAAGTACACTCATAACGGTAGCATAGGTCCAATTTCCACTGATAAGTCAGAGTTTTTGATAATTGCAAAAATGTGAATGTTTTTCGGCGTCTTCCTACAACTAATATTGAAGATAGAGAGTTTTATTTAAAATTACTTTTTGTCCATAATTAATTTGTTTATGAAGGTCATGTTCCTTTTTTTTGAAACTTTTAGTACTTTCTGAGCAATTTTCCGTGCAATATTTACACTTAAAAAAAATAAAATAAGATTTTCTTAAATACGGGTCCTTTTAACATTTAACATTTGGTAGGAATAGCGCTAAATGTGTCTTATAAGATGACAAATGCCATATTGCTCAATAATTTTGTCAATACAAGTGCATTAAATAATTTCAGACATAGTTTCTCTATAACTCAACAGTTTTCGGTGAAAATGAGCTCACATTTCTGCATTTTGCAAAATACTGCAATGCCATTTTCTCAAAAATGTCTCCAAATTTATTCCTCAAACTTTCCCAACGGATAGTGCATTGTTGAACTGTTTAAAATGATAGTTCATAGTGGTGTATACTTTTGTTTATTCAAAAATAACACAAATGCAATTCTTTAATCTCCTACACGCCGTTAACATGCTTCTGTAATTTGTTAATAGTATTGCATTTGCGAGTTAAAGGTCTCCAAACGACTTCAAATTAAGTTTTTCGGAAACTCAAAAATTGCCAGTGAAAAAGAAGTATAAACACCGTTTTCATAAAAACAGCTCTTAAGTTTTCAATGTAAATTGCTATTTTGGACGATGGTTCACTATTCTGTAATATTCTTAAAGTAATAATTGGTTCTACTATTAGAAAACGGGCAAGTTGAAAAAAAAATTACTTATTGTGGCGCTAGATGGCAGCTGCCGAGAGCATGGCGGAAAACTGTAAAACCTGTCCACATCAAGGAAATTAGAAAAGTTTACTACGAGAAATTCTGTGCCATTCTCAAGCACTACTAGTTAGTTTCTCGTATACGTCGTAATATATGTAGAATAGAGAAAGTTATGTAATGCTGCGGAAAGTCGCTTTCAAGATTTCAATGGAAATACACGTTTTGGGGTCCCCTGACACCGAAAAAGTAGGTTTTTTAAAACGTCCGTCCGTCCGTCCGTCCGTCTAGCTATCCGTCTGTGAAGACTACTAGTGCCTAAACCAACTTAAGCGTCTTTCCAAATTGAAGAAACTTTTGTCTTCTGACTCTAGTTAAAGCTTGGAAATTTTGAAAAACATTCTTTAAAACTTGGAAGTACTTTGCATGAAGCCCCAGGCAGATTTTCAAAATATTCTGAAAAACGGCTCCATATTTATTTCCTTAAATTTCTTCTAATTGTAAGAATAGTGTAAAATACATCTATAAATATGGAATAGGTCACATTTTCACGGTTTACTCTGAATTTTCGAAAATTCCTTAAAGTTTGAATTGTTTTCGGCGAATTCCTACAATTAAAAAATTGAAGATAGAGATTTTTCCTTCAAATGAAATTTATTATGCATAAATAGTTCTTTCATTAAGGTCATTTACATTTTTCGGAAATTTTATTAGTTTTCGTGCAATTTTAAAAAATTACAAAAGCAAGAGTTTCGCAAAAACAGCTTCAAATTATTTCTTTAAACTTTTGATAGGGATAGTGCAAAATGTACTATATTAGATGACATAAAAGCAACTTTGCCCTAATATTTTGTTTACAAAAAGCACAAAAAAATTTTTTTTTGACTGCCCTCTTGCGTCGTTATTATTTTCATTGGCGGGGATTTGTCCACACTATTGTATTAATGAGTACATGTGCTTTAAATAATGTCATATAAAATTTCTCGAAGATTCTAAAGTTTTCTGTGAAAACGAGATAAAATTTTGAAGATCTTGGCTGTCCGGGTGACGCCGCGTTGAGGGTTGAATTGCCGACGTTTCGATCATCGTTATGTGATCTTCTTCAGGGCTGGTCTGCGTCGGGGTGGATAAAATTTTAGATTATCATAAATGCTCAAACACAATTTTCTCTAAAATTGCTCCGTATTATTTCTTTAAACTTTTCGAATGGACAGTGCTAATTGCACTTTTTAATATGACGTTAAGTTCATTTAGGTGTATTCTTTTGTTTTCTCGAAAATTATTTAAATGTAATTTAGTACAAAAAATAGTATTAAAATTTAGTACAATTTTTTTTCTTCGAAATCTCTATAGTTGTGTCAAATAGAGCATCAAATTTTGCATTTATAATAATCTTTCAACTCAATTTTCGTTAAAACTGCTTCAAATGTTTTAACTAAAATTTCCATATAGGTGTTTTACTCTTCTCGACTTCCATACAGGACGAGATTTTATTATTCTTTAAGTAATTTTTCGTTTCTGCCGTTAAGAAACCGAAAAATTGAACAATGTGAAGAAGTGATGTTTGGGCGGCGAGAGGAGAGGATGGGGTCCGACCGAAAAGCTAGACCCGGCCAAAAAAATGAACTTATTAGGAGCAAGTCTGTGTCATTCTGTAGCACCACTAAGTCGTTAGTAAGGACCTGTAATAAGAGTTTTTCTGCCAAAAATTCGCCGTTTTTCGCGTAACATTACGTAACTTTCTTTCTAGACAGTAGCGAGAAAGTAAATAATCTCTATCTTTAATATTTTAGTTGTAGGAAGACGCCGATACATTTTTACATTCATGGATTTTCGAAAAATGAGGATTTTCAAGAAACGTTAAATCTGCACCTCTTAAACGTCTTTCGCACAATTCAATAACAAAGTTTAATAAAAAATCTTGGAGCCATATTTTTGAAAGTTGAAAGGCACCTCCAAAATTAAAATGTCAGTTTCAAAGTCAAAGTGCAATGACATCAACCAGATCGTTGGGGAAATGTGAATTTTGGAGAAAATCGACTGAACGGTTTAGACACTGGTGTTGTACATACACGGACGGACGTTTTATCGTCAATCAATTTTTCGGTATCAAGAATCCACAAAACGTGAATTTTTGCTACAGCACGTGTTGGACGATTTTTTACTAAATTTAGCGACTGGATTTATCCACTTTTTTGTTACCAGGTCCCAGCAATAAGAGGTTTTCTGGTGAAAATTTGCAGTTTTTTTTCGCCCAGCATTACATAGTTTTGGCTCTATTGCGTAAGCGGGAGCGAGAAAGTAAAACATCATGGCCAACGTCAACTGCATTCTACCTTTGTAGGCGTGGTGTCGTCAAGGAATCTCTTCTTTCAACGTTTTATTGGCAGTACACCAGAACCAAACCAAATTCTGAGACAACAAACTGTACTATAATAAATGTACTTTGTGATTATATTATTTACTTAAACGATTCACATACTTCACGGAAATTTTGTGATGACGTTAATTTGATATAGATATACAGATTTCTTATTAATTTTGTGTGAGTGAGTAATTGTCTGGTCATTGAAGATTTAGAATATAAAACGAAATAGGTATCATGACAATATTAAATTACACATTAAAGGAAGGAGCATTTCCTGGAAGCACTTGCATTACGTATTGCAGATACCTATTATACGCAGCCTGACTCAGTACCCTAGGAGATTCCACGTCGTATTATAGACATCATTCACTTAATTTATAATATATCGCCTTAATATTTTATTCTACTAATCTTTTCTGATCCTCGCAGAAGTGTGCTTTTTGAACCTCAAAGAGATGGCAGCACCAAGGTCTGCATTTAACGGGACATTTTATCTAAACTAGGAGACCTGCACTCGTAGATTCATTATAATGTTACCTCCTATTCATTGTCGGTCTAATTGTGACAACATAATGAATGTAAGCAATAAGGTAGTCAAAATATACATGAAGAGAGAACAAAATTTCGTATGTACTCGTAAAATTGTTTTCAAAATTTCCATTTTTTCTTTTCCAGCCACTTCATATATTATTAAATACCGACTCAACCATTAATAATTCTTAGTCACATCGATGTCGTGTAATGACGTTCAGAAGAAAAACAAATGGTCCAACGAAATGTCAATGTACGTCGTAAACTTCATGAGCAACTTAAGCGTCGCAAAAAACAAAGAAAGCAATTATTGTTGTTTCCAAGAAAATAATTTATTAGAGATGTTTTGGCTTGGGAGACTATTATCTTTCACGAGTTCTCAGGGGAGGGGGTCGGAAGTGGTGTTGAGTGTTGCCTATGACCCTCTTTACCCACAAAAATAAATAAACACCTCGGAGGCGGAAAATAGCACTTGAAAATGGATCTTTGCAATTATTCCTAAAAAATAAGTAGAGTTACATATTCATAATGTATAAAGGAATAATCTAATAAAACAATTAAAATATTTAAAATGTCACATTTTGCATTAAAATTAAAATGCAAGGTACAAAAAGTTTGCAGTTTTTATAACTTGGGTACGTATTGATATTATGATTAAGGCACCCACTCTCCTGAAAGTAATTGTCAAGTCTGAAGTGTCAAATTTCAAATACTGTCGACAAACTGTTATAGAATGCGTCGTGTGTCCTACAGGTTTGCTCACGTGACTGGCAAAAATCAGACGGCGGTATCTTTTACCTCGTAATTTCAATCGTCCTTTTCACAGCGGCAAACGTCGGGCATTTCCCGAAAGAGGCCACTGTCAACGATACGAAAAGTTGGGATTATCGAGATTTGATCGATATAAACAATTCACAATCTGAAAGTTCTGTTAAAATAAGAGTTGAATGTAAACTTCAACTTTACAGATCAAAAAGTTAAGGGTAACAGTTGATGAATGGGTACCACAAACTTTATATGTAACCTGGGAGGCAAAATGAAACTTTATTTTCCCACAAGTAAACTCGACATGTTTTATTGAGAAATGTGTCTGTTTAATTGAAAATAAGTAAGGATATAGCTCAATGGGAAAGGGAAAGGAAATTCCGTTCAATTCCTTTGTGCTTTACTTTTATTTTCTACATAATTAACATCAATTCGATGGATTTTGTTTATCGAATACTAACAATACATACATTTGTCAAGAATATAATTTAAAAAGAAGAAAAAATACGAATAAATTATGAAATATATTTCATAAGAAATATTCTTAATATTTTTAAAATGTGCATGGTATTAATCAATTGTCCTCCAAAGACTTTCAAATATTAAGTGTGTTTCAGAAATGACGTGTACAAAAACAGAGGTCAGATAAAGGGAATGAAGACAGTTTTCGTCAATGAATCCTGAACTCAAGAGACGGGGCATCAGTGCCAGACTTGTCAAGAAAGAAAGAAAAGAAAAGAAATGAAAAAGAAAAGAAAAAGAAATGAAAAAGAAAAGAAAAGGAAAGGAAAGGAAAGGAAAGGAAAGGAAAGGAAAGGAAAGGAAAGGAAAGGAAAGGAAAGGAAAGGAAAGAAAAGAAAATGTGAGGTCGGCGTACGAGCACGCTGTTGGGTCGTACAGGCATAGAGTAAAGCTTTACCTCTTTAGTCTATGGTACCGGTAGCCACTTTTTCAGGCTGAGGTAAGGGAGTAATTCGATTCTTACGAAATATAATAATGTGCAAAACTGAAATCGTAATTCATTAGCCAGGATTTTTATGCTCTTCTTCTCCTAAAATATGACGCTCTTCGGCGACTCCTGTAATAATTTTGGTCTCGAATTCTGCCTTACTTTGACTTTTCTGAAGGAATTCGTAGAGCTACTTTGTGACTAGTTGAAGAAATATTTTAAAGTATTTGGCGATGTTCGGGGGAATCGTCCAGATTGGTGTGACATGGTACTAGACCTCTGTCATCAATTTTTACTAAGTCACGTAAGACTCCTCAAGAATTTGTCATTAGATATATTCTTTGAAAATATCCGAGAATTTAGACAGAATGCAAATGAAAATCGTGACAAATTTACGAAATAAACATAACGAAATACATCATTTGAAAAGTATTTCAAATGATGTATTTCGTCGAAGTTTCAAATGTTTTATAACAATTAGGGCGTTCTCGGGTATTCATTTTACTATTTTCAATTTACTATTTTTATTTATGATAATGCTAAACGTAGTTTTACATTCATTTTAATGTAATGTTTAAACCTACCGAGTATTGAAAAAAAAAGTCTTTACAGTAGAAGCATTAATAATATTTTCTCAATTTGCCGGTGTTCTTGATATAGAGTTGCGGATTTATGCCATTAGCCACCCTAGGCAAATATTTTTTGGCACCCCCCAGTTTAAATTAGTGAAATTTTATTTTAATGTTACAAGCTAGAAAATATATACTTATGATTACAAATAAATTATATTGTAGTTTATTTTATAACTGGTTTTAATCATACATTAATAATGTATTATAAAGCAACATTATAATTGCTTTCGTCAAGCTTTCTGGTTTTCAAATTTGTTGATAATATCATAAACTATTTGAAGTAAAATATCTTTTTCTATGCTCAAATGGAAAGTGAATCTAATCTTCTTTCGCGCATTGTTGATCTTAAGTAGTTTTTGGCATGCTTCACAACCGAAAACGATCTTTCAGCTGAACAATTTGAAATAGGTGGACGCATATCCGTATAGGTGGACGTATATACAATCCAAATCTTGCCGCCCTAGGATTTGCCTAGGTTTGTCTATTCATAAATATGACGTTGGTGATACACACCACTTTTCGACTCTTTTTCAAACATTTTCAAATGAGTTCGATTATAAGCATTTAGTACACACTACGTATTTTTGTACTGAATTTCGCTGTCACTAACCTAGCCTTCAGTTATTTAATGCAGGGGCTTCTTTGTTCCAGTTTTGTTGCATCCCGGGAAATATGTCTTTGATGTTCCTTTACCTTAGGAATAGTTTTAAAAATACTCTTTTTTAATTTGTAAAATGATACTATCATAGAATTAGAAATGTGTGAGAAATAAAGCTCACTGGAACACATAACTACCAACAAAATGACCAACTAATAGTGGTTGGCGTAGTGTCATACTTCTAATTAAAAACGTCGTTCAACTAACGTGGTATCGTAAAGTCTATCTGCAGGTCTTTCAGAACTTGGGACCCTTGAAGCAAAAGGGCAAAGTCTTTTAAAACGGGAGTTTTCTGTAAATTATAAGTTATTGTAGTGCAAGTTTGTTATTAAATTTTAATATCATTAAACAGAGGAACCTCGGTATCTCGAATATGAAGGGAAAAATAATAGAAAATCGATATTTCGACATAACGAGGTCCAATTACCGAATATTGCATGCTATTTACGGATGAGGTAAAGCATCGTAACTTTCCTGTACCCAAATAGGTTCTTATTCTTTCGAAAGTAATGAAGTGTTCTTTCAGTATCAACAGGAAGTTGATCAGATTAGTTAAGTAAACAAATACCTAAAACTGCTGTTCAGATTTAGATTGTTGAGTAAAACACTTTCGTCTAAAATTTTCTGATGTGAAAGAAATATCGAATAATTTGAATATTTGACAAAAATGTCAATATGACATTTCGCTTGACACTTAAATATAACTAATGAGATGAGAATTTCGAATATTTTGGTAGCAATTACTTGGACATTCATGAAATTTATTTTTTAGAGAGGAAGCAAGGAAAATATTTTCAGGAGAATAAGTTACGCAATACATTTGGCAGATAGACTTAAAAGTCAAAAATATTTGAGTTATTTCAGAAATTTCCGTTTAAATTTTCGCGCATCACTTGTAATGTAAGAATTAAAAAAATGGAATTAACGAGGTTACTACAATCTATGGGATCATAGAGTACACAAGGGCATATAATGTATTACTATATTTATTTCTGCACCATTCCTGACATCTGCATTAGCAAGTAGTACATTTTGCCAGAGACATAATTCAGAGCTTCACCTTGACTTGCATTACATGAATATGGTCTGTTCAATCACTTCGTACATCGAAATCTTCAGAAATGGACCTACAACATAAAGAACGTACAATGTGGGCGAGGGGAGAGGGCGATAATGAGTCAAAGCAGTGCATCTTGTTCACAAAGAGGACACTTTGCATTGCACAGATTTGAAACATAAATATGAAACACTAAATTTCTATGTGCAATAGCGTTTGCAAGATTCATGGCTTCTACATTATGTTCACATAGACTTATTAATGGTAAAATACAATTAATAAGATCAAAAAATGATTTGATTTTCTAGCATGAACCCAAAAAGCTCGTTAGCTAACCATTATAACTGAATATGTTATTTGTTTTTAATCACACTATATGAGGGCAGTCTATTACTATTGATGACCGTAATAATACAGATTAAATAACGCAAGAACACTCTGCTGTCAAGTACAGTGGTTTGTTACACTCTGTTCAATAAATGACAGTACTATATAATTATTTTAGTTGTTTTGGATTGTGTCTTTAGAATTTGAAAATGCAGAACGTAAACTTGAATTTTTAATTTTTTAAAAAATGTCAGGGCTCATGAACGAAGAAATGAGGTTTTGTAGAATACACGTCGTAACTTGCGAAGTCAGGTCTGAAGACTCACAACTTTAAAAAAGATTGAAGACAAAGAGGCAAGAAAAACTAAAAACAAGGAATAGAAACCATCATTTCAAAACACATTTTCATAAATACTCAAAAGAAAACATAATTTTCTTCTACACATTTTCTGTTGTTTAAATTATTATTATTAAAAAACTATTGTTTAAATGTTATAAACTGTAGTTTAAATCTTGCAGTCACGCAGAAGAATAAGAAACTTTTAAAATAATATTGAAACTTCAGCAAGTTGAAATTTTAATACACATTTGTGACGATAATAACATTTTTGGAAAGATTAACGGAATATGGGAAAGGGTAAATCTTACAACTGAAATTTAAACGGCCGTAAATTTGCAAATTCTCAAGAATTACACTGTATATAAATACAAATTACACTACAAAATATTTACAGAAATATTTCATGTCTAACGAGAATTTTAATACATAAAAAATGAAATGGAATTCTTTGGAAATAATTTTCTAAAATATAAATGAATTTTTTATTTATATCATTTTTATTCACAACAGATTCTTCTGATTGAGATTTTTTAACTCAAATCAGGCTCTAAATCCTCAAGTTGTACTGGAAGAATTTTGGAATGTAATGCAACTTAATGTATTAGTAAAACAGGAATCGATTTTAATATAATTTGTTAGTTCTTCTATAGTTTCCGTAATTGCATTTTTTTACGGAAAAAGGGTAGCCATCATTTTAGGGGAACAACAGTACATTTTCTCTAACAAACCAACCTAATTTTTTAATCATGCACAAATGCCAAATGTTCGGCTAAATAGAAAATGTTTGAATGTTTTTTGGCCGATTTTACAAAGACTAGATTTCGCCTTTAGCATTTTATTGACAGTATAAAAGAATTCTATAAAACACCTAACTAAAGGAATTCTTTTTCAAGTATATTAACTGACGCTTCAAAACAAAATAATAATTACTAAGTATCTTTCTGGGATCTATTTTTTGAAACCAATATTATATTCGTATTTTCTATTTTAAATATTAAGAACTAATTCTAATATAATCGTATGATCAAGTTACTAGCCATATACAATCCCCCTCCGAAAATTCACATTTTCTTGAAACTTTTAATAATAAATATCTAAAGAAGGCAGTTTTCATAATTGAGTTTTTTTGGTCAGTTAATGAAAATTGTTGAAAAAAAGTGTTTTAGTGAGGTGGTTATATAATTTGGGATACTTTGACTTCTTAAAAAATCTAATTTCGTTAGATTGAAGAAATGGGAATTCCTGTACTACGCTATCCTCGCTTCAGAATTTGTGCATCAAAATTACATTAGGCATTCTCTGATCGACCTGAAAATCCCAGCACAATACTGAATGCTAGAAAATAATTCCGTGATGCATGAAACGCAGGTTTCTGTAGATTCCATTCCATGACTAAATATTTTTACTTCTATTCGTGTACAAAATGCAATGGGCGATAAGAAAAAGCGTAGTTTCCTACCTAATATAAGAGTATTTTAACTCATTAACGCACAATTTTCTAAAGGTAACACAATAATTTGATCTTTAATGAGCACAGATTTTCCAAATTTAAAACATCTAGAGATAGACTGGTTCATTATGAAGGAAAAAGTATTTCAATTTTGATTATTTAGTGCGTACGGGCTCATAACTAGTATGGTAATTAAATCCGAAGTGTAGTGCATGTTGTATCCCGGAATGTGGTTGTGATCCTTTCCAGCTGGAATGTAAGGTTCTGCGCCGAACTCAAACGGCTGGCTTGCGGCGTTTTTGTCTTCAGGTTTTCCTCTCAGCGGAGCACAGCCTTAGCAAGGATATTCTCGAAGATCCTAACTGGTCTCCCGATACGTGCTAGTGTAGGTAAAAGGAATTGTAATGTAGCTACATTTTTAAGGGTGTAAAGGAGAGAATGAGACAAGAACGAGGTAAGAAATATCCCCCTATCCCGTTTGTTAAGGTACTTTTGACATTCGCTTGGTCGTGGTCGAAGAAAGCACGGAGAACTACCGATCAGAACATCCGGATGTTAAAATTCTCTTCCAGTGGCTGAACTGAACCTGGCTGTGAAGCTAGTTTCCTAAGTCCGCTACCGTCGGGGCTCGAACTCCTGGGCTTCTCGGTCAGCGATGCTACAGTGGCAACGCCAATGCCAACCCACGTGGAATATTTTAGTTTTGACACATGTTTAAAATAATAATTTCTATATATTTTAAAAACAACAAATTCTATATTTCGTCTCGACTATAGAGATTCCGTTACCATAAAACGCGAAAGCAGTTTTCTGAGCGATTTTGTTCTGGGTGTTCCCCAGGGGCCAGAAGCCCGCCCCCCACACGAGCAGCGCAGCAGGTCGCACAGCGTGGCTCACCCGTCGGCGGAGCGCGGTGGGCCGGCGCGGTGGCACTCGTCCACGAGGTAGCGCGCGTTCAGAAAGAAGGGCTTGGGCCGCGGCTGCAGCAGCATGGCGCCGCGCATGCCCAGCAGGATCTGCTCGGCGTCCGTGATGAGCTGGCGGTACTTGCGCTCGGCCTCCTGGTCCGCCTGCAGCAGCGCCAGCTCCGACGCGAAGGTGGCCGCGCCGGGGGCGGGGGCGGGGGCGCGGGTGCGGGCGGCGGGGGCGGCGCGCGGGTCCCCGCTCAGCGAGTTGGAGCGGCGCTTGAGGGCCTCCGGGGAGGCGCCCGGCGGCGGCGACGGCAGCCCTGCGCACGCGCGCCCACGCGCTCCCGTCAGAGGAGTTGGCACCCCCCCCCCAACAGACTAATGAAGCTCTGCCAGCAGCGCTCATAGGGGCCTGCCATCTGGGGGCTTGCTGAGAGGACAAGGGGCGACTGGAATTGGCTGGGGGCCGTTCGTAAATCGCAAAACGGTACACTGGCAGGCTGCTAGGCCTGGCAGGCCCCTGGCAGATGTTTATCAATACGGCCCTAAAGGACGTTGGCTTTACCCAGGATTTTTGACGGGGTTGTGGTCACAAAAATTTGGGATGTGGTAAATGAGATCTAAATCATCATGAAAGTAACAAACATGTTGGACTATGTTTCAATAAAAAATTAAATCATTGATATAGGCAGAAATGGATATAATTATGTTTGTACGGGAATATTTTATTAAAGATGCAAGCGTGAAATTATGCACAAATCTAATATTTGTACCTGCACGTTTAGTATTATGAATGCCATAATATTAATAATGTCGTTCAGTGTTTCGTTTTATCAGTCTTGTCTATTATTTTTATATTTCAAATATAAACAAAACAACTGTATTTAGTAGGTAGGCCTACGTAAAAGGGGAATGAAGAACTACACTCTACACTATGAAATTGGATATAAACACTTTTTTGCATTCACATTTCTAAGTCTGTATATTTCTTTATATTTCACCCCATCACATAGAGTGTGGTGTCTTGAGTTTCGCTGGTGGTGTGGTTGTTAAAACATGAGAGTGAGGTACCACACCCATGAAGGCGGCTGGGTAAATTGCTGCTTGTCTTGCTCGAAATGCACTTGCTCAAACGTGCGGTTTGTAGAATTGCTTTCCGTTACCTGGAGAACACCGCGACATAATCTAATTTGCCAAAGTTTTGACCATGTTCAGGCCTCCTTCATGACTGAAAACCCGAACGTCACATTTCACCCATGAAGAAGACCATGGGCAGTTGAGAGTAATGACACTACTATAGCCACCAGACGAAAACGTAGTACTTCATGTATAGGGTTCTTGATCCTTTGCTCTTACCTGTCCCAGAAGTAAACCAAACTTTTACATCTTCTATCTCAAAGTAATTAATGTTGGCTAAATTACAGAAAACACGTGAAAATTGTATAATACTACATAAATTAGCCAGAAAAACTAAGTAAACATTTCACTATAATTTACCCAGTGCAAATTGCTAATTCAGTTCTAATTCAGAGGCGAGCAATCTCTCCAGTTGATCATTGGAGATTTGGATATTTCCTGAGAAGGCACCTGACATAAGGAAATTTCGGCAATGAAAGTCGCTCAATAACAAAAATGAGCCATTAAAAATACTTTCGTAAAATGTAGTTTACTGAACTCATCCACCCTTTGAAATAATTTATGACTCTTACAACGCTCTTGAGATGAACCTAAACTGCCTCAAACCTCTCTCTCCCTTTCATTTCTAAACTCCCTCTCACTTTCTGAATTAAATAAATTAAAAATTGGATGACACATCATATAATTTAGTCGAAATAATAAAGTAAAATTAGTCGTATTGTGGGTTAGCAGAGATTTCGGAGCAGTACTCGACAATATTGCACTAATAAATTAGTAATATGATAATTGAATTACTATTAAATTGTAATAATACTGTGTCTGTTTTGTGTAAAACTAATGTTTAAATGTACCGCGTAAATGTTGATTGACTTGTATCACAAAGTTCATCAGTTTATTTTCAATGTCTTTGATTTGTTCACATTGTTGAGAATCGATTCCATTAAGCTGAACGAAAATTTTCGTGTCAAAGGAACTTCAACTTTCGTCCAGTGCACTGGTGTACGTATAACGGAAAAGATGCGGGTTCTCCATATTTTGGAATGAGGTGGACATGTAGAGGTGGAAAATTGAGATATTTATTATTTATATGCATGTGTGTTGCCGAAAATGTTTGTTAATTAAATAGAAATTTTGCATTTATCAAATTTCATCACAGCAGCAATGAGGCGCGTTATTTTCTTTGGGACATATTGAACTTATTATGACAATAGCGCTGATCTATTTCGAAAGCGACTAGTGCGTTTATGATGAAACAACCGGGGTAAGGAAGAGCAGGGCAAGGTGGCCTCGCCTCGCCTCGCCGCGCCGCAGGCACTCACCGTGCGCGCCGGGGGCGCCGGGCGCGGGCGCGGGCGCGGGCGCGGGCGCGGGCGGGGGCGGGGGCCCGGCGAGGCGCGACGCGGGCGGCGGGGGTTCCCCGAGGCGGCGGCGCAGGCTGACGGGCGTGTTGCCCGCGCTGCGCGTGCCGCCGGGCGCGTCCCTCGCCAGCATGCGCTGCACCAGCACGCGGTTGAGGGGCAGCGGCTCCGCGGGCGCGCGAGGCGCCGCCGCCGCCGAGGGCGGGGGCGGGGCCGGGCCCGGGGGCGGCGGCGGGGCGCGCCGGCCGCGCGCCGAGCAGCGCAGCCGCTTCTTCTCGCTGGGCGCGCGCGGGGCCGGCGCGGCCCACGCCGGCTCGCCGGGCGGCGCCTCGGAGGAGTCGCCCGCTGCGGCGGCGGCGGCGGCTGCGGCGGCGGCGGCCGCGGCGGCGGCGGCGCGGCGGTGGCGGCTGCTGCTCCCGCGCCGCTCCGCCCGGCAGCTGGGCGCGCGCTGCGGCGGCCCCGGGCTGCCGCTGCAACGGAAGCGCGCTCGGCGCGAGCGCATCCGGGTCAGGGCGCGCCCCGCCCACTCGTGGACTCGCCCGCGCCGCGCCGCGGCTGCGCGCTGCCGCCGACTCAGATCGCGCGATTCTTTGCGGCGCCCGGTGGGACGCGAAGCGCTCCGATCCATAATACCTGCACTACACTGTCCCGCTTGTTTTGTACGGCGTCTTTTTATATTTCAACCGTGAATTTATCGGGTTTCTCACAATGGGGAATAGAGTCTGACAATGATGAAAAGATAAAAAGAATATTGTTTGTTGTGTCATAATTCTTTTTTAGCCGACAGGTCCGTATTGGACTATGCTTTGAAATTCATACAGCAATAAAAACTACAGAGTCAGAATCCGGGCTTTTATGTGAACTCGAAAGTACTACACAAGGTAAATGTAAAACAAAGCCTCAGAGATAAGTAAACTTTTGCTTTATTTTCTTTATATTTCGTAAATAAATTACAGAAACCTCATTTAATGTTATATTTAATTTTCATTTGGAGAAAAATTAATCTACAGACTTTATTAAGAATAATATGAGTAATGTAATACAAATACATTTCGGTTTTCAAAATAAAAATATTAATGAAAAATTGATAGAGGAAAGTGCCCAAACCCGGGCCCACTTCGTAATGCAAGCCCTGTGATTTGCAGCTCTGAAGAGTGATGTTGCCTATTGGAAACGTTCTAAATTAGTAGTGTTTTGCAAACCCGAAGCCCAGTCAAGCGGTAGGTTCTTCACTTTCACTTGTCGGACAGTCGGCCATAAGTACGAACAGTAAAAAGCAAACTTTTTTCGCGTCTTTTCTCAGATGACTAATTTCACTATCACTAATTTCACTATATTCATAATCGGTAAGTCTTCTAATTATTATATTATTTTGAAGGTGACATTGCAAGCTATTGTTGTAGGATAATGCAATTTATTTTAGTTGGTTTGGTCAAATATTGTTGGCATTTGATATATGAACACGCTGGAGTTTAATCCGAGCCCTCCAAAGGTTCGTGACGCGAGCCGCGAATTTTTGTCTTGTAAAATAAAAACAATAAGGTATTTGGCACTCCTTATACCGTAAGAGTCTAATAAAACGCAAGACAGTACCCTGAAGCCAATCAGTTTCAGAGGCTAGAAAGAAGAAAGAAGTCATGTGACAATTTCAGAATTTACTCCCAGAGAAGTCGAAAAAAGAGAGATTTAAGATAATTCTGAAGTTAACAAAAAGCTTCAGGCAGATTCCACCTGCCGCGAGGAACCTGCCTCTACCGCATCGGAAGTTTTACCACGAATACTCTCCCCCCATGTGAAGAAGATGCAAGGGACATGTTTTGCAGTGCACATTTTCAGAGAGCTGTAGGAGGACTATGTGTTGTGCGTAATGTGTTCACTCTGGGCTCATGTAGAATATGCGGTTGCGAAAAAGTTGCTTACATATGTGACTTTTGTCGCACTTGAATATAGACTTATAGACTATTTAAGAC
The DNA here is from genome assembly GCA_011170035.1 of Teleogryllus occipitalis. NCBI lineage: Eukaryota > Metazoa > Arthropoda > Insecta > Orthoptera > Gryllidae > Teleogryllus > Teleogryllus occipitalis. Next base: position 46,977 of record BLKR01015652.1, read on the forward strand.
AATTTCTTATATATAAGATGTTAAACTTATATTTTTGTAAAATTATACTGAGTCCAATCTATTTGCAGTTTTTTTCATTTAGTTTTACCCATTTCTTAAAACGTTTGCGGGGGGCTCCCATTACGAAACCCTTTTTATAACTCCACAACATGTAATGTTTACGAAAAAATATTTTATTCTTAAACTAGTACTTGGGCAATAATTTTTTGTAGATTATAACATTTGTTTAAATAAGTAAGGTATGCATTGCAAATATTTTCATTTAATTCTGCGGAAAATTGATTTTAAAAATATTCGGAAACAAAATGGGGACCCCGGTTTGGGACTTTTGCTCTACATACATACTACGTTTGCACAAAAAACTTTGATATTAGAACCTAACAACAGTTTATGTTCAACTCAAATTTAACAAAAAGGAAACGGAAATTCAGTGCAGATATCTATATGAGGTTAAAGTCGTATTTGTTTCCCAAAAGCAAAACAACACGTCACAGAATTTCTTCTGTGTTCACTTTTATGCTTTCCCCTTAAGGAATTGCAGTTTTAAAAGAACGAAATATATTCTTTAGAATACTGATGAAATGAAATGTGAAAATCAACGAAGTGTCTCATTTGTTCATTTTGAGAGCACATATCACGAGAAAAGGTATCCACTCAACCATCAACATCAAAATCCTACTCATAGATCCCCCCGCGAGTAAATAGTTACGTACAATTGTGAACTCAACGCAATTCGTTTGCGGGGAACTAAATAACAAAACATTAATTCCTTAAACGCATGAGGTGTATTTGCTCTCAATTTCGTCTTCCTTGATGTTTGAGAAGTTCTGGAGCTAAAATCTGTTACATTTAAAATGCATTTCGTGATAATTTTAAAATAACAAAGTTTTACTGATTGTTTTTAAGGAGAAATATGTAATGCAGGTGTATCAAAATCGGTAAAAACGCAGCTATTAAGGTTTCCCTAAACTAGCACCCTTGAACTGATCACAATGGGTTCAAATAAAGATGAAATTATTTCATTGAACGCGATTATATGAATAAAAATGGAACCGGTAAATCACATTGAGAAGCAACAAAAATCTGGAGAAGCTCTGACCTCTCAAATTACGAGCGTTGGAATTGTAAATAGACGCAGTGGTGTCTGACCAGCACAGAATGCGTTTGATTACAAGTGAACGCGTGTGCAAACTGAGACCGCTACTAAACCAACCTTGAGTTGGTATCCTGTGAACGATATAGTTCCTCTCTATTTGCAAGTCCCTTCTTGGATGACACAACGGCTGCCTACCATATTTGGTTGCAGGCGCAGGCAACTGACGTCACGCAAGCATTGCTGAACGAAATTCTAGGACATATGATGACTTATGACAAAGACGACTTTTTCCAATGAACATTGGGTGGGAAATTTCAGATAACGATGTAACACAACTGCCTGGACAGCGACGATTGAAAGACAACTCATCCTGCATTAGTGTTTGGGAGATACACGAACTCGCTCGATCACGAATGGGCAGATCATTCTCTTAAACATTGGTGTTGGTGCCAAACTAGAGTAAGATGAGTTGCCTTTCAAACGTGGCGGGAGAAAGGTAGTTACGTAACTTCGTTGTATGAGATTGCCCGGCACACGTTCATTAGCAAAATGTGGACATCTGCTCGCCCCAAGATGTCGTAGAAGATAGTGACGTTTCGTCCGGCGGGCCGGCCGGGGGCGCGCTCTCACCTGGCGCCGTGCAGCCGCCGGGAGCCCGCGCGGCGCGGGGCGCGCAGCGTGGGGCGGCGCTCGGGGGCGGCGCCCGGGGGCGGCGGGGGCGGCGGCGGCGGGTGGTAGGTGCAGTGGCCGCGGTTGGGCGGCGCGACGCCGGCGCCGACGCCGTCGCCCGCGCCCGCGCCGGCGCCCGTGTCGATGAAGTCGAAGTCGTCCACGTCGTCCTCGTCGCCGCCCGCGCGCCCCGGCGCCTCGGGGTCGTCGTCCGCGTCGGCCGCCTCCTCGTCGCCGTACTCCTCGTCGCAGTCCGTGGGGTCGCTGTCGCTCAGGATGTCCGTTTCCTTTCGGGCACGCGCGCAAGGACGGGCGGCGTTAGGGCATGGGATGACATTCGTTCACAAAAGAATTAGAGGCGGTATTTTGATGGATTGATTGATTTTTTCGTGTTTCCGGGCGCATCAACTGCTTGGTCAATAGTCCCGTGAGTGTAGGGCATGTTTTTTCTCGGGAGATGGCGGTGATCTTTCCCCGCTGGATGGCGAGATCCGGCGCCGACCTACCGTCGGCTACTGGGGTTTCCCCCTAACCTGGACTCTCCCACCAGCGGGGCACCGACCCAGCCGGGACAAGCTCTAAGCTCCCGACCGGTCTCCCAGAATATGTGGTAGTGTAGTGCATGTTAGTGTGTGTGTGTGTGTGTGTGTGTAAGGGGAGAGAATAGGACAAGGAAGAGGAAGGACAGATCGCGCGCAGTCCGTGGCACGTTTAGTAGAGTACTACTCCGGCATTCGCCTGGTGTTGATCGGAGAAACCATGGAAAACTACCGATAAGACCAGCCGGCCGCTAGAATTCTCCTGCAGAGAGCGACTGAATTGGACCTAGCTGAAAAGCTAGTGTCGAAAATCCTGCCGCCGTCAGCACTCGAACCTAGGACCTCCCGGTCAGAGGCGCTGCAGTGACATTAGTTGATGCACTGAGCTACAGCTCCCGGTAGAGGTGGTGTCTTGCCCGACATTATTATTTAATATAAGAGCAGCTTTTGATGGCTTAGCCATCAGCGTCAGTTATAGGAAGCCAGAAAACGACTACCCGACTTCTGATGGCTTGCTAGCAGCAGGTAACAGGCGATAAAAGTTGCTCTAGTATAAAAAAATAATACTGTTGGCAAATACGCCTTTTATTTGAAATGCTGCCAACAAATCAACAACAAAACAATATTTTTTATTCGCTGTTTGAATTGGCATCTCGAAACGACGCAATGTTGTTCCGCAGCCACGTGACTGTCCAGGAGATTACTTGATGTTCAGGGAATAATAAATATTTTAAGTGAGATCGGGTACTTTCCAAAAGGAGAAAAAAATCTACTTGGAGTTTTTAACGTAATTGAAGGTGAAAAAATTCCAGTTGGCAACGACAAAATGGCTGTATATGATGTGGAAATCTGATGACTTGTGGCTGAAATTTTAAGCTATTTCGTAAAACTGTACTAGAAGTAAACTAGGTAACTATAAGTATTATTCAAATTGTGCCAATGAAATAAAAGAAAAAAAAAATAATATAGCGACAGTTTTAAATGCATATTGATTGAATAATCAAATTTTCAAGAATTTTGAGACAAAGAGGAAATCTTTTCCTCTACGTTTGCTGGTGGTACTCCTTTTGTACTTGTTCGATAATAAACATGCAAAAAGGTTGATTTTGCACTAAGAGGGAAAAAATAAAATTTCGGTTCATTACTTTAAGACCACTAAAACAGATAATCAGAAGATATACCTTTTGGGTGGCTACAATTAATTACGAATTATAATAGTAATGAAATCGGGCACACAGAACTTGCCAACTAAAATATCTCCTTGACACCCGGTCCCAGTGCGCAGGAACGTATTCGCTAAGCCGAAGCTTATGGAAATGAGAAAATCGGGAGGAAGGGAGTTCCGCGTTGCAGCCAAGGAGAGCGCCGACTCAAGCGAGAGCCAATTGCTGCGGCCAAGTGGGAGCGGCATTCGAGTGCGGCGCGGGAATACGCGCCTCGAAATTTCCACCCGGAACGCCGGGATGAAAGGCTTTGTTAAGCTTCACGGCCGCTCGCAGAGTTATCACTGAAGGGCGAGACGCAATAAATATGCAGAGGTTGCGGCAGCAAAGGCCATATTAGCACTCCCTAAGCCTCTAAGTAAGTGAAGTCAGAGCTCGTTTCTCGAGGAGGAGGAGGAGTAAGTCCCGGGGGCGCCGCCAGGGCGCGAGGGAGCGCCACCTCCAGCGCCGGGAACACGTCAGTGATGTGACATCGAAAACAAAACATCCGTGTTGCCAAACATCGAAGTTCAAAATGAAAACAACGATGTCAAAAAAACATCGCCCACAATGTTTTTAAATATAGTCATTTTAAAGCTAGTTTAGAATCCTCAAACATTAAATTCAGGTGAAAAAAAAAATAATTTGACAGTGACAAAAAAATAATTTGAAAGCTATAGAACCCCTCTTCATTTGTGAAATATGAGGAAACACGACGGAAATAGAAGAACATGAGGATCATCTCGGAGGAGAGAGAGTCCCCTCGAGCAGTGCCAACCGCGTGCGTTCTTTGCGAACACACAGACAATGGCACCAGGACTCGTTATTTCATATTTTAACTTTTACAAAATTGTGAGTAGGGGAATTTTCTCATCCACGAACACAACTTCGAAAACGTAAAAAAACATTGAGTACAAAACATCGATGTTTGAAACATCGAAGATTTTACAGAATCATCGCTGTTTTTAAGACATCAAGGTGCATGGCGCATCCAGAGCTCGAGCACTGGGGGGGGAGGGGGGGGGAAGAGTGAAGAGGCGGTGAGGTAGAAGGCAGTTGACGACGAGGAGATGCAGACAGCGAGGTGGCAGACGTGGGAACTAAAATAACACATCAATGCACAAGAAATACGGCCCATCTAAAACATGGCTGTTTTGTAGAACAGTTTTCTTCTGAGCACAATCGATTATTTTGGGGCCGAAGGCAAATTGCTTTACTCTGTACATCTGTCTTGTGAACTATTTTTATTGAATTTTTACCTCTAAAAATTGATCATTTTCAAAACATTATTTTTGCTGATGTAAAAAGAGACGTTTTGGGATATGTCAATTTTCTGGTGTACTGACACATGTATCATTTACAGTGGTAAGTCAGATAAGGGAGTTGGAAAGTGTGTTGATACTTGACGATGATATGATCTGTCAAAACAATTTGGTTGTAATGGTGTAAATCGTTGATGACGACGTAAGTGAAAATGAGCGTGAAACGAGAAAAGAGAAAATGAGCGAAGTGTGAAAGAAATGAACTGCGTGCCAAGATAACTGGTACATCAAGATATTTTTAGAGATCGTGAGTCCTAGTAGTACTGAAATCATTTGGAGGAATGATATAATTGATGAAGATTTAGAAAGTAAAAATTACTTTTCATCCCCAACAATGACAGAAGGGACATGAAATGTGCAAGGGTGCAAATGTGTTAATCGAACATTCGACAAACCTGAGAAACCGTGATCATGAACGAAGGGCATAAAGAATAAGGAGAGAGAAGGAGAAGAAAAAACGAAAGAGGTATGCGGTGTGAGGGGTAATGACGGCGCCGAGGAGCACGTCTTCAGCAACGAGATGTGGGGTGCTGGAAGATGATTCGGAGCCGTGGGAACGCCCCGCCCTGCGCGAGGGGAGCTGCGGCGGTGAAAGCTCACAGGGTCGCACACCTATGGTCGATGAAACGACACCGAGAGGGGACTGCGAGGGCACGGGGAGTTGGGCGGAGGGGGAACGCCCAAGCATCGCAGGTGCACTGGCGGGGGCGGGGGGATGGTGGGGGAGAGCGGGGGCGGGGTGCTGGGGCGGGGGTGCGGGGCGGGGGGGCGAGGGGGCGGGTGCGGTGGGGGGCGAGGACGGGGAGGCGAGGGCGGGGGGGGGGGCTCCGGCGCGACGCGGTGCGGTGGCAGGCCGTTAGCGCACGCGAGCAAGGGGGAGGCGGCTCAAGGCACATGTGGGTTCAGAGGGCGATTGACGACGTGACCTGCAGCGGGGCGCGTGATGTAGCTTCCCTCCTGGCGCGTCGGGGCTCGGATGACTCAGGCACGCCGTTAAGGAGGAGAGCGCAGAGGGGCGCGCGCACACGAGTTGACAAACAGCATAAACAACGCGTGGGTATGCGTACATCCACGCATTTCAGATTCTGAAAGTAAACCACAAGAGATAGGCTTTTTACAGCCCAAAAGAAAATACATGATATATTTGGAATGTTTTTCTTTCTGCTGCGGCGTTTGAGGGTGATGTGTTTAGCATCAACAGGACAGGAAATATAGATCTGGTAAGAAGGACGAATTCAGAAGTAATTTATTCACATACGAGGGATCCCCACTGAGGGAAACCAGAATAAAGAGTATAAATAAGGACTAACAGAATAAGACATCAAATATGACACACTCCCACTTGGCGGTTAGCGATATTTATTTGAATTATTAGATACGATGTTATCATGCCATCGGTCTTGCAAGGAGTCGCACAATGGCTTTGTACTCTCTCCTGTTTGGAAAACGATTGCCTTGAAAAAGATCCCTGGATTCCATATATATATATATATATATATATATATATATATATATATATATATATATATATACCATTTCTATTACAGCGATTGCTAATCATCAGCACAAAAATTGATGTTAATAAGAGGAACTTATCTGGTGACTACGTTGCACCAACTTAACTGCATGTTTCAGTAAAGAAAATTAACAGTTGGTGCTTTTTACTTTCTCGTCTTACGAAGTTCTTCGAAAAACGGCCATTTTTGCCAGAAAATCTCTTATTGCCGGGCTCTGGTTACGAAAAAGTGGATAAATCCTCTTGCTAAATTTAGAAAACAAATCCTCTAACACGTGATCCAAAATCCTCGCCTAAACCGTTTAGCTGACTTTCTTCAAAATTAATATTCCCAAATCGATCTAAATGAACTCCTGGCTTTAGGAGTTTCAAACGGTTACTTTGATTTTTGAGGGTACTTCACATGAAGCCTTCGAATAGCGTAAAGAACACTTAAGAAAACGGTGATGGTCTCATGTTCGTTGAAATAACTTCTTTTTTTTTTTTTTGAAAATTGAAAAAGCGCAATTTTTTGGACGGCTTATAATATTACAATTATAATATTGAAGATAGAGATTTTTCCTTATTGGACTCTGTTCCTTAAAGACAGATCTTTAAATAAGTTCATGTTCTATTTTTCAAAAATATGAGTAGTTCCGGGTAATTTCGGGCGAAATATAGGCAATTTTTTCTCTAAACCCGCTCCAAATTTTTTCTGTAAATTTTATTCTGATAAGTAGAGGCCGGACTTTTAGGTGCAAATATTTGGAAATTTAGGTGCTAAAATAGGTGCCAAAAACATTCAAAATAGGTGCATGTTTAGGTGCAAAACAATTAGTGCATGTTTAGGTATATTACATGGTTTTATACCATAACATGACAAATCCACATGAACTGTTGAGGGAAATGGGTAAGCTACAAACTACATTTTTAAACAAATTCACAACAACAATTTCTTTATCATCGGATTCACATCATAACCGTTCTGTGTTCCAATTTCCGAAGAGCAAATCATTTTAGACCCTTGTTTGCTTCTGTGAAAATTCGCTACTGTTCAGCAGCAGACATTCAGAATTGCTATTGAGTGTTGCGGGTTGCATTTGGCATGAATATTTAGACGCCTTTTTTTTTAACAAATCATTCATATTATTAAAGTAAAAGTGTAATTTGTCACGTCTCCGTAAAATTATCTTCCTTTAGAGACCTCATTTATCAAGATTGGTTGCATTTATAAAGATTGGAGAGTCGCAAAAGGTATGCATACTACTCAAATGATATAGGAGACGATAACTCCCATGTCTCACTCAGATGGCCGAGGGGGTGAATTGGACAGCTCTTCGCAGGGAATGTTCGAGTCTGGCTCGGAGATTATTATTTGTCACAATTTTGTCGCCGCAGAAAATTATTGAAAATTCTAGAAACTTTATTGAAAACCATTTGAAGGATTTCTAATCGGCATTAATTAAGAAAAATGCTAAAATGCTAATTGATAAATTGCTAAATTTAGAAAAAACTAGTGGTTGTATAGAATGGCAGAGCTTTCGTCGCACTAGTTTTCTAATCTTATTAGCCTGGACTAGTTGGTCGGTTAAATCCGATTCTCTTACCGGCTTCCTTCTTTGGTTGCCCAAAGCACTTTTTTTAATTTCTCAATTTTTCGGCTCCCTAATTCTTGAACTGAAAACATGTCTTGTTTAATATAGATGAGTAGAGCGTGTCCAACCCGGATGGTCGAGGTCGTTAAATGGCGTGTGCTGATTCATCCCTTCAGGGCAAAAGGAAGCGAGTTGGAATCCCGTGTAGGTGTATTAATTTGATGAATGTGTTGTTGCAGAAAACTATTGAGGTTTCGAGAAACTATTGAAAATCATTTGAAGTACCTGTACGCACAAATTCAACCAATACATATAAATAAGCTGCTCTGATCGGTGGTTTTCCGTGGTTTCTCCGATCAGCACCAGGAGAAAGCCGGAGTAGTACCCTACCAAACGGGCCAGGGACCGCGCGCGATCTGTCCTTCCTCTTCCTTGTCCTATCTTCTCCCCTTACACACATACACTTATACTAACATGCACCACACTACCACATATTCCGGGAGACCGGTCGGGAGCTTAGAGCTTCTCCCGGTTGGGGCGGTGCCCTACTGGTGGGAGAGTCCTGGTTAGTGGGAAACCCCACTAGTCGACGGTAAGTCGGCGCCGGATCTCGCCATCTAGCGGGTGAAGATCACCGCCATCTCTCGAGAAAAAAACATGCACTACACTTACAGGGCTACTGACCAAAGCAGCTGACGCGCAAGAAAACACGAAAAAATCAATCAATACTATATACTCTTGTAGAAAAAAAATTAAATGTAGATTTTGTATTATTAATTGTAATATTAAAATGGCCCAGGTATTTTCGTTATCATTTTGATATCCAATGCGTGATGAGTGTTGCCCGTGCTCGCACTCACCTTCTCGTAGACGTAGCTCTCGTCGTAGCGGCCGAGCATCTCGTTGAGCGTGAGGTCGTCCTCGTCGGAGGGCCCTCCGCTGGCGCTGCCGTTGAGGGGCGTGCGGGAGCCGCCGGACGAGGACGTGGAGGAGCACAGGCTGCCTCGCCGCCCCCCCACCACGCGCCCGCCGCCGCCTCCAGCGCCCCACGGCCGCGCGCGCCTGCGGGCGCAGCCACGAGCAAATCAAGCGGACAGATCCTTGACTCAACACAAATATGCTGCACATTTCTCCCTTTTATATCCAATAATGTGCTTATTTCTTGAAATAAGCAACTGAAAAAACATTTTATTGGTTACAACAATATTTATTTTGCAGTTATAACAGCGTTAATAAACGTACATACAAAATAATAAAAGTGTACATTGTCTGGATAGGCTGAAGCGATCCACATTCACAGACGTGAAGAAATTTGAACGCCCTTTTCTAAAAGGAAATAGCAGCCCCAGAACGCACAAACCGCGAGAGGGGAGTTCCCGAGTGGGGTAACGAGGGGGAAGGTGGGGAATTTTCGGGGTGGCAGAGCTGAGCCCGCAGCACGTGATATCCCACCCGACCTCATTTTCGTCTGGACAGCTGCGTAGGTAACACTCCTGAAATAGTGGAGTAATGAGACGTTACTCAAGCGATTTGATTAGGAGGAAACTCCAGCTCGCAGAAGCACCGAAAAAGCCCTAATAAGAGGGAAATGTTTGTACATTTTACTATAAGAAACAATGCAAATAAGATAATACAAATTATGAGAGTAAAAACATAATGATCGTGAATCGAGCTAATTTGCGACCAATTATTTTCACCTTCTTATATTTTTTGGTTTAAATCTGAATCTTGGGATTTAGTTGAAGATATTCCGGATTTATACTCTGGTTTTCTAGTAACTTTTCGCTGGATACGTTGCACACTGCGGTTAATTGAGACAACAGTATCCAGATAACGTGTACTTTGCAGCAAGGCAGATTACGAGTTCCTGTTACGTGAGCAGACTCCAGGAGGTAATTCATAAAGTGAATGTACCAGCTCAGCAAGTAAGATTATGGTTTTTCGTGTAATCTTGAGGAAAGAAAAAAAGTAGGGCAGGTTTAGGAAGCCATGCTGTTTCCAAATAAACGGAACATAGTGTTGAGAATTCAACTGAATTTAACTGTGTAGGAATTTAACTGTAAATGAGGTCACACGCAGTTAATTGCGTATTCAGTCATCTCTCTGGTTTCATTGTGTGATAACCTAATTTGTAATTGAGAGAAGTTTTAGAAAAGGAAAGGAACTATTTTGTGAAATTTATATCCAAGGAACTGAGTAATAGAGAATAAGAGTAGAAGTGAATTGTAGCTTGTGATATTTTCAGTTTGTTGAATAACAAGCTAATGTTTTGTAAAAGCATTCAACTTGAGATGAACTGGTAATACAATTATGCAAGCATTTGATTTAATTATAAAATTATTGAAGGACTGGTAAAGGTTCTAATTTAGAGTAAAAGCAAAAGCTTGTTTTTTATTGAATTTGTTAAGTAAAACAGAAAAGAAAAGTCAGTTATATTAAATCAAAGATTTCAGACATCTTCAAGAAATAAAATGTAATTAAAAATTTTTGCAATTTACAAATGATAAGGTTATCGAAAAAACAAGTGGAATCTAAAAAGAGGTTTCATTGAGTCTATTTGTCCAGGCCACTTTACTTAAATGGCCACGGTAACATAAACTCTGATTACGGAGGCCTTTTTGACGAAATGAGATAGAAGGAGAAAGGATGTAATGTATTTGATATATAATCGTTTGATATTATCCTCTTACATTTTCATCAGCTAAATTCAACAAAATCAACATCCAATTCGGATTCAAAGAAAAGCATTCCTCCCCCAACCCACCAACTTCTCAGACTTACAAACCATTTAGCAAATTCATTTCAAAACAAAAAAAAAATACACTCTCGCAGCTTTTCTAGACGTATCACAAGCCTTCGACCGTGTCCGGCATGCAGGTTTACTATACAAACTCAAGATATTGGGCACACCTTCATTTCTTTTTAAAATAATCCAAAGCTTCATCCTAGGTCGAACGTTTACAGTATGGATAAACAACACAGCTTCTAATATTGAAAATATTTCTGCAGGGGTACCGCAAGGATCATCGCTTTCTCCTCTGCTATACAACCTATTCACAGAAGATTTCCCCTCACCAGAAAATGGCCACCTTCGCTGATGACACCACCCTATTCATTTCTTCCAGCAAATGCGAACTAGAAGCAAAGCTCCTACAAAAAGATCTTACAAAATTTGTAACTTGGGCTCAGAAATGGAGAATAGCTCTAAATGCATCTAAAACAGTTTGCAAAGTCTTTGCACTAAGAAAAATACCCACCTTACCACCACTAAATATTAAAAACACTCCAGTACCTTGGACAGAAAAAACTAAAGCAATCAGATACCTCGGCTTACATTTTGATACAAAATTAACATGGAAAGAACATATAATTAAAATAGAGAAATCCACAAAACAAAAAATTGGCAAACTATACCCGCTTATCAACAAAAAGTCTCATTTGAGAACAGAAACTGCCCTATCAATTTATAAATCTATTGTAAGACCATCAATGTCATACGCTTGTGCGGTGTGGGGAGGAGCCTCCAAGTCATCACTCAAAAAATTACAAACTATTCAGAACAAATTCCTTCGACTGGCAATAAAAGTTCCTTGGTATATTACAAACGAGCAAATACATCATGAATTAAAAATTCCTCCACTATCTGAATTTCTGTCTAAACTCTAAAAATTTTTTAAGTAACCTAAGCCAATGTCCAAGCACAAATATCTTCAATCTCAATAGAAATGGCCCAACAAACCCTAGAATCAAATCTAAATTTCCCAAAGATGTTTTCCTCCCACCCTAATGGAAATCTGTATGTAAATCTGCTGACATGAGGAAATTAACACCTCCCATGCACAAGACCAATCCCACTATGGTAATAATAGTAGTATTGTAAATAATTGTAGTTGTAAATAAAAGTAATT